>JAABKJ010005893.1:0-22513 GCA_011634705.1 Andricus grossulariae | reverse complement strand
AATAAGTTTACAAATAAAAAAAGTGTCGGTAAGGTAGGAAGCCGGTCACGTGACCCACTCGTCACATGGCCTTAAACCACCCTAATGGACATTAGCAACTTTTAATCACTTTTGTGTTAGAAACTAGTCACTAATATCCACTTTTTCGGTTTAAATATGTCATTTTTCAGGGTTTTCCAGTAAATTAGGCGGCGGCAACCCTGAGCTTGGTAAATGAAAAACGTATAAATTAAAATTTAAAATTGTTTTATTCCATTCATCAGAGATTCTGTATTAAAAATGTTACAAGATTATAATTTTGGTCTTTAAATATTAATGATAAGGGATTATAAAAAATTAGGCAGTTAAGAATCAGGGAATTTTGAAAATGAATTTTTTCGGCCACCCTGTTCACCCCTAATAAGAACGTAGAAATTATTTCAAATTTGAATTTACCGCGCATAATATGAACGTAAGTTGGGTTTTTCTTCGGTAGATGGCAACGCTGATCTGTTTTCGAATTTCCGGCGTTTCTGGTTGAGACCTGTTGAGTTCGACGGTTACATTCTCAGCTTTTTATATTTTGCAATTAAATAAGTAAAGAAGTATAAAGTTTAGAAGTTAATAACTTAGAGTTGGAATAAATTTTATTTGTGTTTGTATTTGAGGTTTAATCGTTTTTTGTGTCCCGTGTAATTCGTGTCAAGAGTCTTCAAGGTTTGTATTTTTCTTTTTGCATTGTTTATACTTGTTGATTCGGTTTCGGTGGAATGATCGAATCTAATTTTTGAATTAATTATTGAAAATCTAAGTAGAAAGAACATTTAGAAACAGAATTTAAAGAAACTTTTTGCCCAAATTATAGGTTAGCTTTTTATATTTTTTATTTCTTTCATCTCTCAAATTACATATCGTATTTCATTTCAAAAATGGTGGTGTTATAACAATGATTAATTTTCTTCTGCATTGCAAAAAGTGGCAAATTACTCTGAAAATACTGACTGTAGTTAAAATTGGAGCCCCGCTATCTTCCAGTAACCATAAATGTTATACTTGAGAAATATTTCGCGAGTATAAATTTTAAATGTTAAATGTTAAAACCTCTCTTATTTTTTTCAATTTTACGAGACTGGTTATTTCACAACCTGGCCAAGAATTTCTTTCGTAACAGTGCAGATTTTAAGTTTGCTTTTTTAAATATAAAAAAAAAGGATTTTGAAAACAATCTTTCAAAAGTCAGGGAATTTCTACAAAAGGCACTTTAAATAAATGTCAAGGAAAATAAATATATAAAAAATTTATTTTAATTTGAAAATTGTTTACTCCGTTTATAAAAGATAGTCTTTTGATAGTGCTTTTGGATTGAAGATTTATATTTTTGGTAAAAATTCAACTGTTTTCTGAAAAATGTCATTATTTGGTTTAAAGTGCAACTCATTTTGGGTAATTTTTAATCTATTTTGTTTAAAGATCCCACCATTTGGTTGAATATTCAACATTGCATTTATGTTGAGAATTCAACAATTTGATTCAAAATTCCAGTATTTGGATAAAAATTAAAGTATTTTGTTGAAAATTCACCTTTTTTGATTGAAAAATCAATTATTTTGGTATAAAATTAACTTTTTGGTGAAAATTCATATTTCGGTATTGAAAATTCAACTAAAATCTTTTTCGGTTAAAAATTCCATTTTTTTAAATTCATCTTTTTGAGTTCATAATTTATCTGTTTTTGTAGAAATTTCATATTTTTTGGTTGAATCCAATTGTTTTTGATTTACAATAAAAATCTTTTTTTATTGAAATAGAAATATTCACTATTACATTATTCGTTAAAAACTCATCTTTTTTTTATTGAAAATTGAACTAGTTGGTGGAGGCTTTGTTAAAATATAATTTTGTTCATTGCAGATACATGACTTTAGATGAAAATTCACATCTTTGGTTGAATATAATTTTTCAATTGAAAATTCAACTATTCCAGTTGAAGATTTAGTACTGTAGTTGAAAATTCATCTCTTTAGTTGAAAAATTATCTATTTGATTGAAAATTGAACTTTTTTATTAGAAAATTTAATTACTTAGTTAAAAGTTGAACTTTCTTGTTCAAATTTTTTTAGTAGAATCATCTCTTTGTTTCAAAAGTTAATTGTTTTTTTTTAGTTTGAAAAGCGCCTTTTTTGGTAGAAAACTAATGTTCTTGATTTGAAATGTCCTCTTTCTTTCTTGACTGAAAAAAATAAACTATTTGATTAAAACTTAATTTTTTTTATTGGAAAATTCATCATTTCAGTGGAAGATTAATCTTTTTGATTGAAAATTGGACTATGTTTTTGAACATTCAACTGATTCCTAGAAAATTCGCCTTTTGGCTTGAAAATTCAAAAATTTGGATGAATTTTTTTTCTTTCTTAACTGAAAAATCATTTATTTGGTTAAAACTTAAATTTTTTGTTGGAAAATTCATCATTTCAGTGTGAAATTCATCTCTTTGGTTGAAAGTTTGACTAGTTTGTTGAAAGCAAATGTTTTTGGTTAAAGTGTAATCTTTTTTATTAGAAATTCAACCGTTTGGTTGAAAATACATCTATTTGGTTAAGAGTTCAACTAGTTTGTTAAACAGTTGTTTCTTATTCTTTATTGTTCAACTATTTGATTGTGAATACAATTGTTTGATTAAAAATTAATTTCTTTTTGTTGAAAATTCATCTTTCTTGATTGAAAATTAACATTTTTTTTAAATTCATCTTTTCGGGTTTAAAAGTCAAATGTTTTCTAAAACATTCGAATTTGTAGCTTAAAAATTTGTTGGTTGAAAATGTTCCTTTGTAGTTTGAAAATTCAACTGGTTGGTTAATAATTCAAGTATTTGAATGAAATGTCATATTTTTTGCTCGGAAATTCAACTGTTTTGTTGAAAATTCGTCTATTTGGACAGAAAATTTATGCTTTTGGCTTGAAGATTTATCGTTTTTTGTTGAAATTTCAACTGTCTTTTAACAAATTTAATTATTTGGTTGAAAATTCGTCCTTTTTAAATGAAATTTCATCTTTAATAGTAGAAAAGTACTTTTAGTTTTAGTTAATTTTGTATTGAAATAAATGAATGAATAATTTTTTAATTTTGAATCTGAAACAATTGTCCAAATGAGGAGAAACTTAATTTTTATTCTCGATATGAATAAATCACAGTCTTGTAGATAAAAAAAAAGTTATGCAATATGTAATTTCTTATTAATTCACTCAAGAGTTTTTATTTCAAGTAAAAATATCTTAAGATAAAATTGACCGACAGTTAAATTATTATTTGATGAATAAAATTAGGTTCTTCTTGAATAAATGGCGTTCGAATTAAAAATAACTGTTTATTCATGATAAATATCTTTAATCTCTAGGTCTCAAGGTTGGGGCTCTGTCTCTGTTAATTTGTTAATTCCTGAACTCACATAATGAATAAATAAAAAGAATATTTTAGGAGAAAGCAAATTTTGTATTTGTTTTGTTCTAAACTCAGGAAAAAATGTTCTTAGAAACAAAATTTTTTTTTGCTGATTCAACCAAATATTTCATTGATCCAACCACATTTTTTTTGTTCAATCAACTAAATACTCGATTTGCCAAAGGATTAGGTTAAGGCAATAAAAAAATTTAGGTAGGTCAGCCAAAAATTTTGTTGATTCAACCAAATCGTTTTCTGAGTGTATAAATGTCTAGTACAGCTGAACCCACTTGAAACACAGTCTTACAATTGTAATACTGTCTTAAGTACGATTAAATTAAGAGGCCTGTGTAAACTTATGTCATGTGATTAAACTAGAATGTTGGGTATGTGAGTCAATGTCAAAAGCAATGTGATACGTCGGCAATCCCCGAATTGCTGACTACGGAAATAAAATTATTAGATCAGTCAAAAATTTTGTCACAATAATAATAGTTACTCCTTGAATAATTATTTGCTAAGATTATAAGTAATAGTTTTGCAAATAAAACTTTTTTTGTTTAATATATTCATCAGTCATTTTGACTTTTGACCATAGAGAAAAATGAAGTATTAATTTGTAATATTTACATTAATATGTCCTAAATACTGAATATTCGATGTTTTCAAAATATTCTTGAAGAAAACAGGTTTTTTTAATTTATTTTTCATGCAAAAGTTTTGAATCTTAGCAGGTCAGTATCAGTGGGATCTATCTGAAGGATCTAATTTTTTTTAGGATCGAAATTATCATAAAATATTCAAATCCTTGACTTGAATTTAAATGCCAGATTTAGGCTTCATACTCTTTCCCCTATTCCCCTCTTTCCCCCATTATTATGATATTTTTATTTTTCCTCCTTTTTTCAAGAAACTTTCCCTTTTACTTTTTTTGCTTTAATGGGGACTGAATGAACAGAGCTCAATAAGAAAATTGAACTATTTTAGTTAAAAATTCAACTGTACGGTTGAAAAATAATGTTCTTTTTTGGGTTAGAAATTCAACTGCTTGGTTGAAAATTAATATTTATGTTAAAAATTCAACTATTTGGTTGAAAGTTAACTTTTTTGTTTAAAATTCATATTTTCGGGTTGAAAATTCAGCTATTTTGTTGAAAACTCGTCCTTTTGGTTTGAAAGTTCAACTGGTTTGTAACGAATTCGTCTTTCTGGGTTGAAAACTCAACTGTTTTATTGAGACTTCGTTTTTCTTATTATAAATTCCACGGTTTGGTTGAAAGTTAACTTTTTTGTTGAAAATTCATATTTTTGGGTTGAAAAATCAGCTATTTTGTTAAAAATTCGTCTTTTGGGTTGAAATTTCAATTGTTTGGTAACAGATTCGTCTTTTTGACTTGAAAATTTAACAGTTTGGTAGAAAATTCAACTATTTGGTTAGAAATAAACTTTTTTGTTGAAAACTGATATTTTTGGTTTGAAAATTCAACTACTTTGTAGAAAATTTGCCTTCTTGTTTTGAAAATTCGACAGTTTGGTAGAAAATTCAATTATTTGGTTGAAAAGGAACCTTTTTGTTGAAAATTTACTCATTTTTGGATAGAAAATTCAATTTTTTTTTAGGAAATTGGTTTATTTTTGTTTAAAAATTCATCTCTTTGATCAAAAATTCGTCTTTTTTGGTTGAATTCAATAGTTTTTAATTTAAAATTAAAATTTTTTTTGGTTGCAATACCAACTATTGCATTTTTGGTTGAGAATTCATTTATTTTGGTAGAAAATTAATCTTTTAGGTCAAAAATTGAACTATTTTGTTGAAAAATCGTTTATTTATTTATTTATTTTTTTCAACTGAAAATATAACTAATCCATTTTTGGTTAAAATTGATCTTTCTTAGTTGAAAATTCAACTATTCTGTTGAAAATTCATCTCTTTTATTTAAACTTGAATTTTTTTTATAAAAGTCATTTATAAGCAGAATTTATTCTCGTTTCGATGTATTAGTTAGCTAGTTGTTAACGTTATTCACTAGTGGGCTAGTGTATTTCCGGGGGTCGAAAACCTCAGCTAACATGGCCTTATGCTCACATAGTTCTTTTAATGGCCCATTTAGATAGTGGTAGTGCACTGTCAGCAAACAGAGGATCGGCAAATGTGTTCTTAAACCCAGACGAGCTCAATATTGTCCATATAAAATTACGAGATTGATTACAATGATCAAAAATGAAAAATGCGTTTTTAATTGGTTCTATTAAAAAAATAAAAACTGGATATTACGTTACCTATCAGGCAGGGTGGCTGTGGGCCAGGGGAATCCTGGAAATCAGGGAAAAGTCGGAGAGTTTTATTTTGAAAATTTCATAAGATTAGGATTTTGGTCTTTGAATATTAATGGTAAGAGAAAACAAAAAATTGTTCAGGGACAAATTAGAGAATTTTGAAAATAATGTTTTGCGGCCACCCTGATATAATATTCTTGCCAGTAGTTTATTTACCTTGTATTTCTATTTCTTTTCTTTTGCAGTTTATTCCTCCTGATGATTATACTTTTAATTGAAAATGTTATTATTTGCTTGAAAATTCAACAATTTGGTGGAAAATTTAACTGTTTTGTTGAAAATTCGTATTTTTGGGTTGAAAATTCAACTATTTTGACAAAAAATAATTTTTTTGCTACAAATTCATGTTTTGGTAGTGAAAATTTGAATAAAATCTTTCTAGGTTGAAAATTCGACTAATTTATTGAAAATTCGTATTTTTGGTTTAAAAATCCATGCATTTTAGTATAAATGTTATCGTTTTTTGACTAAAAATGCAACTGTTTGGTTATAACTTAATCATTTACGTTGAGGATTAAACTATTTTATTAAAAATTTGTCTTGCTTGGTTGAATTCAACTGTTCTTGATTTAAAATTGAAATACTTGCTGGTTGATATATCTGCTATTACATTATTCGTTGAAAATTCATCTTTTTTGGTTGAAAATTGAACTACTTCGTTAAAGGTTGAACCACTTTGTTAAAAAATCATTTTGTTGTTGTTAAAGATTCACCATTTCAGTTGAAAATTAATTTGGTTGGTAGAAATTGTTTTTTTGTTGTTTTTAAAAATTCATATTTTCGGGTAGAGAATTCAACTGTTTTATAGAAAATTCGTCTTTTGGCTTAAGAGATCAACAATTTGGATCTTGTTTCTTTCTTGACCGAAAAATCTTTCGTTGTTGAAAATTCGACATTTTGGTGGGAAAAGTCACGATTTCATTTGAAAATTCATATCTTTGGCTAAAAATTGAACTATTTCGTTGAAAATTCGATTTTTGATTTAGTTTAAATATAATTGTTTTAACTGGAAAATTTAATTCCTCCTTTTTTGGTTGAAAATTGATATTTTTTTGTTATAAATGAACTTTTTCGTTGAAAATTTATATTTTTGGATTGAAAATTCAATTGTTCAACAGAAAATTTGTTTTTTGGCCTAAAAGTTCATCAGTTTGGATGATTTTGTTTTGCTTGATTAAAAAATCTTTATTTGTTGAAAATTTGTCTTTTTAATTTGAGGTTGAGAAGTCAACTATTTCTTTGAAAATTCATGTATTTTGTTTAAAATTCTCTTTTTTTTGTAGAAAATTAAAATTCTTGGTTGTTGAAAATTCAACTTTTCGGTTTCAATAATTCATCTCTTTTGCTATTCAGTTCAACTATTTGATTGTAAATGCAACTATTTGGTTTAAAAAAATACCTGTTTCTCACAGTTTTCTACGTAATACTTTTAAACTTCAGGGAAAAACTGTAATTACTTGATAACTTTAAAATCTAAAATTTTGAAAAAGTACACATAGCGGCCTATTAAAAGTTAAAAAATAGCTCAATTGTACAGTTTCTAATTAAATACTTTGAAACGCTGTAAAAAAACTATTTGTCTTCAGAAACTGCTTGATAATTTTTACCATTCAAATTTGAAAAAACAAAATGGTGGCCAATTCAAAATTTAAAAAAAGCTTGTTACTACAGTTTTCAACGAAATACTGTTTAACTTCATCAGAAGAAGAAATTTTGATTCAGAAACTATATCATAATTCGATATCGAGAACACAAAAATTGTTTAAAAATAAAAAATGGCAAAAAATTATATTTTAAGGGAACTGATTCGAATGCTTTGTTGTCTAAGCATTAATTTAATTATATAAATAATTGAAAGTTCAACTAAATGATACAGAGTAGTAATAGTGTTTTTTTTATTTCAATTTCACGGCCATTTTGCATTTTTTCAATATTTTCGATTTTAAAAATTATCAAATGATTTCTGATGCCAAACATTTTGTTTTCTCAAAGTTTAAAAGTACCAATTTAAAACCTGTGGATGGAGAATTTTTGTAGATTTGAATTAACTGCAATTTTGTATTTTTTCAAAATTTTGGATTTTTTGTTCTTGCATTTGCTTGAGAATAAATTATCAAATTTTTCCAGAATTTGTGGTCACCCTCTGTTAATTACTTTAAGAATGAGCTTTTTTGGGAAATTTCAATGCCCATTCTGTACTCACACCCACTGTGCTATAGGGTAGCGAAACCTGGACCTACCAAGAAAAGGGTAAGAGTAAAATTAATGCGGTTGGTATGCAATATTCCTGTAAAATTTATGCCGTAAAACGATAAGAAAAAAAGTCAGTGATGAGAGGATTCTCAAAGAATGTGGCGTAGAGGAAACATAGTTTGACAAGCGTGAAAGAAACTTTTTGAGGTGGTTTGGCATGTTCAGAGAATGAAAGAAGTACCCACAGGAAAACCAAAGAAAAAATGGCGGGAATGTGTGAATGAGACCCTGAATTGGAAAGATATAAAAAGCCACAGAAACACAAGAGCTTACTTGAGGAAATATATGGACGTAAAGGAGGCTAAAGAATTATGCCAGGACAGGAAAGTGTGGCGACAAGTAGTTTGTAAGAAATGCATGATGAAGAGTGTCAGTGGAGTGAGAGACGCCTGAAATGAAAAACCTTGGATACTAATGGGCCCGCGTGAAGAGCTTTACATGGTGACTTTGTGAAGCTCTTCACCTGGAGTGCTCTGATCAGCGACCTGGGTCGAAGCAGTGTTGCGGAATGAATGTGTTATTCAAATAAACAATACGGGAATTCTAGATTATTCTAAAAATCTAAACACTCATCTCCCCCTTTACCGCATCGTACACTTCCTATGAACTCCTTAATCCCCTACAGTATAACAACGCTAGAACCGAGTGAGTCACGCTTACCCCGAAAGGGTTATTGATTAATAATATAATAATAATAATCGGTGGCTTAGGCGTTTAGGCGCTCAGACTTCACGTTAGAGGCCCGGGATTCGATCCGTGAGTCGGCACCTCTGGAAATTTTTCACCGTCGAACTTGGATAAGAAAACACTGGATTAGAGTCTTCCGAGAACAGGCGCCGCGCGGCGGTTTCTGATGAGAGACGCCGCCGGGGCCTTTAGTAGCGTTTACGTTCGGAGGACCTGGATTTCAGCCGAAGCTCAGAACCAAAATCGGGCTAAAATCCAGGTGCGACTGTACTTTTACCGAGGTTCTGGTGGTTTGGATCCCACCTTAAGCTGTAGGAACCCCCATCATGCACTTGGCAGTAACTCAGCCCGTGGATGGTGGGGTTTAAAACCAGGCTTTGCCCAATGTGTCCGTGACTGCTGATATATACCAGGACAGCCCCGTGCAAATTATTCAAACATCTAACTCTAATCAAAATGCCTTCGACATATTGGGCTGTAGCCATCTTAAGCCTGAGAGAAAAAGGAGCTGTTTCATTTTTTTATAATATAAATCATAATTTTTGTTGGGTAAATGTCAACTGATTTGTCTTAATTTTGGGGTACTTTCTTTTTTTTGGACATATGAACAAATTCCGCCAGTGGGAGCAAACGAATAAAAAAATAAATAAAAAATAAGGACCAGTCTCTACTGCATATTGCGTTGCTTATACCAAGTCATCGACTTCTTTCGAGACATTTCGCTAATTTATTGATTAGTATGCGAAATCTTAATCTCGAGGCTTGCACGTTTGATATCTTGTCTAAAATATTCAGGTTTTATCCTTGATTCATAAGAGACGTACAATAGATTACGCACGTGTGAATCGCATCTCCATGTTGAGGTGTGACGAAATAAGGCATATCGGACAGGTTACTGGTTGGAATCAACATTCTGGTTGCGTATATATATATATATATATATATATTTTTTTTCATCTGTTTTTAACTTTCAATAGAATCTCCTTTCAGGAAATTTTTTAAAGAAGTCTGGAAATGTGAGAGAATTTTTTCTGAGATTTCAGTGGCCACTCTGTTCTGGTTCTCGATTAGCGATATACCTAGATGTCTATAAAATCTAGAATCTCAGAGTGTAAATTGTAGATCCGCTGAACCACTGACATACAAGTTCATGTCCTTATATATCGGAACAAGTAGTAGATAAATAGGCCGTTTAATGAACAGATAAGGTGATTCGCAGAGTTTGAAAATTTCTGTGATCACCAAGTCTAGAGAAAATCCACTTCAAAGTTGGCTCATTGAATGCTTTTCTACGCATTGGGTTTAGAAATTCCTGAATTTGATGAACAAAATAAACAAGAATATTGTGCAATACAAGGTGTTTTCTTTTGCATTATATTTATTGAACTTTTTTCAAATTAGGCATTAGAGGCATAATTATGTCATTATTGTGTTATATTCTCGGCAGTTTTTCAAAAGACAAATATATTTTAGTGAAAATATTCCAGTCGGAATCCTTCAACAACAATTTGCGAGTGTACTGATAATATCCACACCACATTCTTCAGAATACTCGTGTTAATAACAAACCACTCGTGAGAGATATCAATCAAAATGTTTTTTTTTTCATAAAACATAATACTTCATGGAAAGTTTTATGAGTTGTTTAAGAGGTCAGAAGCAGTGTGGTGTGTTTAAATTTTCATTTCCATTCTTTAAATTATTCTAATAATTCTCTATGATAAAATGTTGAATTTAGCTACAAAGTTACTTTTTTGATACTGGAACCAGGGTAGCCACCGGATCGAGAAACCTGGAAATGATCGGGAATTTTTTGAGACCGAGACAAATCGGGAAATGTCAGTTAATTTATTTTTTGTCTTTTATTTGCAAACAATTTGAAACACTATAAGTATTGTTGCATTTATTGACTATGACGTCATAAAGCACTGTGTGTGTGCATGTACAAAAAACTCGGGTCTTAAAGGGTTAAAATATCACAAATTTCATATAGCACATGATATAATGCAACTTCATGTAAGATCCATTAAATTTTTTTATAAATGTTAAGTGCAACTATTAAATTTTTCAATAATGAAAACATTCAGTTTACAATGCTTTATTCTAACATCTCTTACTTTAAAAATTGGCTATTTTAAATCTTCATTTTTAAGCGTACATTTGCAATTTAAAGAAGTTTGAAATGCAGTTTTAAAGACTTAAGCAGTTAAAAATGAAAAGCGTTTTAATTAAACAATTTTTGAAACAAAAATTTTATGTTGCTCAACTGTAAATGTAAATTGAATTCTGACTTTAAAATCTGAACTGTAGTTTGAGTGTTAAAAATTGAACGATAACTGATTTTACAAGGCGATTTAGAATCTGTTCAAAATTAATTTACAGACTTTAACGTCGAAAATAATTTTAAATTAATAGATTCATAATTGAATGCTTTTATTCAATTTCAAATACTATTACAATGTTGTCACAGTATAAAATATTCTATTTTTAACTCATTCAGTTTGAAAATTTTTAATTAACAAATTTTTTTTTTTTCTAATTTACCAATTTTTGACTGTTCATTTAAAATTACTAATTATAAATCAAATATTCAAAACTAAGCAATTTGAAATTTTTAAGTGAAAGTATTGTGCTTTAATGTATAAGTAACAATTATTAAATTGAAACTGCTTAAAATTAAAATTTGAAAAGTTTGGAATGCACAATTGTACATAATTTTAAAAGAAAGGGAAGAAATTTTGGTATTTATTTTTTTTCCCTAATTGGAAGAGGCCCCTCTTTTGTTTTGTAAATTTTTATTGAGTTGAAGGCGGGCTATTTTGGTATTTTGAAGACTTTTATTGATTGTGAAGCGAGGAAATTTTAGTTTTTAATTTTTGTTGAATTGCAGAGTGACATTGTATATTTCTAAGATTTCTATCGAGTTGGAAAGGTGAAAACTTTAATTTTCAATATTTTATGAATTGGAAAAAGGATAATTTTTTATTTTTAATATTTCTATTGAGTTGGAAGGGAGGAAATGTTGTTTTCCCATTTTTGTCCATTGTTTTGTTATTATTTTTATTGAGTTGGAAGTGATGAAACTTTGGTTACTTTTTTTTCCAAATTGGAAGAGGCCATTTTTTCTTTTTCATATTTTTATTGAGTTGAAGGGTGACATTTTTATTTCCAACCTTTTTTCGAATTGAGAGATTTTTTTCTATTTTAGCCATTTTTATTGAGTTGGAAGGGTGGAAATTTTTGTTTTTAATTTTTTCTCAATTGGAAGAGGGACACTTTTTATTTTTAAGATTTTTATTGAGTTGAAGGGGGGAACTTTTTATTTGCAATTCTTTTTCTTGATTTGAAAAAGGGTAATTATCATTAGTTACATTATTAATAACAGATTAATAATTATTATTATAATAATTTTTAAGCTCAATTTAAAAGTTCTATTATTAGTGATTTAATTTTCAGTTCAAGTTTCATCACTTCAAATGAAAAAAAAAAATTAGGTTAAAGACTTCGTATTTTTTAATTTCAATTATCGTGAAGTATATTTGCGAACCATTTTAAATGACTCTGAAAAGCAGAATTTGAAAACCTGAGTGATGATTGATACGAACTTTTGTAAATTTTTCAAATTTCTGTCTTTTTTTTAAATTACTATTATCTTCAATCCTTGGAATGGAAGAAAGGTGAAACTTAAACGGTCATGTGACTCGATTAGTTGGTAATGGACAATATGTCGGACAAACTCTCGTATCCTTTACTTCTCCATCATCAGTGGTAATTATCTCAATTATCTCTGAGGCCTCTGAGTGTTATATACTCTCTGTAGAACCTTTTTCGGAGGTAAAAGTTCCTTCGTCCTCCAAAAAACCATAAAATTTTACAAGTGTAGGATTATTTCTTCTCTCCGAAAAATAAAAGTCTTGAGTACTTGCATAATTTAAAAACTCCTATAGAATCTTTTTCTACACTGCTAAATTATATTTATTTCATTAACAGGGCGGCCACTCGGATGGGCAAAAAAAACTCAAAATGATTAGATTCATTGGTAACAACACTGAAAATTTGATTTCTGGCATTACGAACAAACTTTTAAAAAATTCAAAAAATGCCTCACCATGGTGCAAATGGATTGAAATTTTTCAAATTTTCAATTTGTTAAATTTGTTGTATTTGGAAACATTTTTTTTTAATTATTCTTGGGTCAATATTATGGAAATGAATAACATTAGATCGGAAAAAGTAGGAAAACAATTTTTTCGTCGAAATATAATGTTTCAAAAAAAGACGAATATGCATCGTGCTTAATTTGCACCTAAAGTTGCAAAAAAAAATTTTCTCTTTTTTATGCTCTTTTTAATAAACTAAAGAAACACGTACTCATATTCAAGTTTAAAACACATTTTTTCTCAATTTGTTTACGACTCTTGTGTGAAAATTGTTCATGTTTTAGTTTAATTAATAATTTTGAGTTTTTTCGGCGCACCCTAGTGGCCACAGCACTGACCGGGAAAACCGGAAATTAGGCTGGAATGTTGTGCACCGGGAAAAGACCGGGAAATAGCCGAGAAATTTGTTGAAAACCGGGAATTTTTCACATAATATTTTACTTTTGCGATAAATATTGCCTCGATCTTCGAAAAAAGTGTGTTTGGAATTGTGCTCTATGTTTCCAACCATCTCCGTTAGAATATCGAAGATAATTTTATATTTTCGATTTTGTTGCACATAGAGAGAGAGAGGGTAATAATACAATTGGTTGAACAAGAGAAATATAATAAAGGAGTTCAATGGTTTTTTTAAATTCTTATAAGAAAGAGTAATTTTTTTTAATTTCTGGAGATTGTTGTTTGAGCAATAAAAAATATGTACAAAAGTTCTGAAAGATATTAAAGATAAACACATATACCAGAAAATGTAAATAGGATCTTAATAAGTAATTCCAAGTTCATATGTATATTTTTAATTTATATTAGCATAAGATAGAAATATTTGCTTGTAGTTTTTTATCAAAAATTTCCCTGATGAGGAAGCCTAAAAGGCCTCGAAACATGTTGGACCCTAGTAGTATATAAAAGACGGAGAAATAATAAAGAAAAGAGAGGGTGCTGATTTGGTTATCTCTTTTCTTTTTGTCTCTAATGAGCCGATTACCCTGTTTTTTAGAAACATACTTCTCTCATTTTCACTCCTTTTGTGAAAGTATTATGATTTTTTATAAACATACTTCTCTCATATCAACTCCTTTTGTGAAATTATGATTTTTTATAAACATAATTAGTTTTGAGCCTTCTTTTGTAAGTTTGTTACACAATTTTAGTTTTTTTAAGTTTATGTTTCGGTTCTGGTTAAGTTTAAAATAAAGTTAATATTTCGTTCAAAAATCAATTTTCCTTTTTTACTAGGGCAGATGAATAAAATATATACAAACACATTAGGTCCACAAACTTCAGCCGTCTAAATCTATTAGGTAATGATAAAAATGGAAAAAACTGTTTTTGAGATGACACAGAAAAATATACCTTGAACTAGAACATTTAATGTCATGCAATGTTCAAAATTGCATAAATAAATGAATATAAATAATTTGCTTATAATCGGCATTTAGTGAACACTGGGTAGGAAACAGTGGGTCGAGCAAATAGTTTAAATAGTTTGCAAATAGTTTTTTTTTATGTTAAAATATTTAATATTTGTTGAAAAATTCATCTTTTTAAATGAAAAATAATTGTTTAATCTGAAGATTTAACTATTTCAATTGAAGATTCACCATTGTATTTGAAAATTCACCTCTTTGGTTGTAGGCTGAACATATTTTGTTAAAAATTGATCTTTTTAAACATGATTTATTTCTATTCGATAAGTGATAACTTTGTAGTAAGTATTTGTATAAAAATGAACTCTCTTGTTAAAACTTCATACTTTTGAGTTTAAAACTACACTATTTTGTTGAAAATTAAACTGCTTTGTTTGACATTCGTCTTTTTGGATAGAAAGGACAACTATTTTGTTGAACATTCTTCTTTTTGGATAGAGAATTCAGAATTCATCTCTTTTGGTTTAAAATTTAATTATTTCAATAAAAATTCAACTATTTTCCTAAAAAGTTATCTTTATTGGTTGAAAATTCTACTACTTGGTTGGAAGTTGAACTACTTTGTAAAAAAGTCAGTTGAATAATCTTTTTGGTTGAAAATTTAACTATTTGTTTTTCTATTTAAATTTGTGCTGAAAATTCAACTGTATTGTACAAAATTCGCCTTTTTGGCTATAAAATTCCACAATTTGTTGAAGATTTTTTTTTCTTTGCTGAAAATTTTTTCTTAGTTGCAAATTTGTGATTTTGGTTTAACTGTTTTTTATTAAAAATCAAAAGCTTTTTTGGTAGAAGTAGATACTAATTAATATATTTTTTGTACAGAATTGATATTTATTGGTTGCAAATTAAACTACCTGGTTGAAAGTTGAACTGATGTGTTAAAAATTAATTTCTTTGATTGATGGTTGATCACTTTGGTTGAAAGTTGAACTAATTTATTAAAAATTTATTTGTTTGGTTGAAGATTCATCACTTTGGTTGATATTCCAACTAATTTTTTTTTAATGAATTTTTTTCGTGGAGAATTAATCTTTGGGGTAAAATTTCTATTTGTTTAAAAATTTAATTACTTTTTGGGAAATTCAACTGTATTACTTAAAAGTCATATTTTTTGGTTACAATTTGATTTTTTATTATTGAAAGTTAATTCTCCTTAATTAAAAAGTCGCCTATTATATTTTTGATTAAGAATTTATCTCTTTCGGTTATAATTCTAATATTCTGTTTAAAATTAATTAATTTTGTTGGAAAGTCAATTATTTTGTTGATAAGTCATCTTTTTTAGTCGAAAATTCAACTGTTTTGTTGAATATTCGTCTTTTTGGAAAGAAAATTCATGTTTTTGGATTTAAAATTCTTCTTTTGGTAGACAAATCATCTTTTTGGTTGAAAATTCATCTTTGATAGTTGAAAGTTAATTATTTTCAATTGAAAAGACCACTGTCATATTTCTGGTTTAGAATTCATCTGTTTAAATTAGCAATTCTACTATTTGGTTGAAGATTTAATCATGAATCATTTGGTTGTGAATTCAACTGTCTTCTGAAAGATTCGTATTTTTCGCTAGAAATTCAACTATTTGGTTGAAGCTAAATCTTTTTTCTTTGAAAATTCGATCATTTGGTAGATTGAAAATTCAACTATTTGGTTAAGAATGTAACTTTTTGGTCAAAAATTCGTCTTTTCTGCTTAAAAGTTACACTCTTTAGTTGTAAATACAACTTTTTGGTTGAAAATAAATTTTTCTGGTTGAAAATTCAATATATTTCGACTTACAAAAATGTTTAACTCTTTTCAAAAAATTTACTTACAATAAAGTAATTAGTTTTAAATGATAATTAATGTAAATGCTTAAAAGTGAACCAGGAAAAATTTAATTTTCTACCAGAAAAACCGGTAAATAGCCTGGAATTTATTTGTTTAAGTTTGAGTTGCCACCCTGTTATTTCATGAAACATAACAAGAACCTTTTTAGTATCTCGTTCCGTTATTTTTTCTTCGCTTTTGACATAATGTATTCTACAGTCCCATCCATAAAGCTAATGACTGATTAAAAAATTATATTTATTTCATTTAACATAACAAGAAACTTTTTAGTATCGTTCCGTTAATTTTTTTCCTCGCTTTCGGCATAATATATTCTACAAACGCATCTATAAAGCTAATGACTGATTAGGACGTTCGTTGGGCATTTAATATTCCTGTATTCTCACCGCCTCTGTAGGACAAAAGTTTAGACTCATCTCGATATATTATATCTTAAAACAGGATGTTATAAGAGAAGAATCCTGAATTCTATTTAAATCTTATCAAAATAGCATTCCATTACATGTAGAATTATAGTAGTCTGTTATCTAACTTTCCAATTTAAATACCCTTTTCATTCCATTTGAATAAAATTCTATTAATAACGCTAATGTTTACATTCTCAACATAATGAGAAAAAATTAGTTTTATGTTAAATTTGACTTCGTCGCTTTTCACCAAATCTCCACATTTTTTTAAAAATATTATATAAAATTTTATTGATTTGAGATCAATACAATTACACCCTTTTTGCGAAGTTTTCAAGTGGAATAAGTTTGTTATTTCGTGTTGATGGCCTTTTTTGAAAAAATTGAATTTAAAGATTTTGAGAAAAACCGCCGCGATTTTGGCAGTTTTTAAACTTTTTGAAATGTTCCTTAGGCAGTTTAAAAGTGAACAAAAATAACAATCAGAATCAAGAAGAAAAAGTAAAACATCTATATTTGTTTAGACACTGCAATACTGTTTAACAAATTAAACAAATTCTTGATATACCACGTCATCATCTTCAAAAGTTATAGTTTATTAGTTAAAAAGTTTTGTTTTTCCAAGCAGTGAAATACGTGTTGTCTAAAATCAGTTCAAAAACAACATAAGGATTACTCCAGGTCAGGGGAATCCCATAAATACATGGAATTTAAAACTGGTCAGGGAAAGTCAGGGAATGTCAGGGAAAACCTGACAGATTCAGGGAATTTGCGATAAACTGAAGTTGAAGTTAATTTCATTATTTTGTTGAAAATTCATAAATTAAAATATCAACTATCAAATTTTTTGTTGAAAATTGATATATTTTTGTTCAAAATTCAAGTGCTTAGTTGAAAGTGGAACTGCTTTGTCAAAAATTCATTTTTTCTTGTTGAAAATTCAATATTTTAGTTGAAAAAACTTTTCTTTTTGTTCTAAATTTATATATTTTGTTGAAAAAACATTTCCTAAATTGAAAGTTTGACTATTCCATGTTTGTTTGTCAAATTATCGTCTTCAGTTCTTGTATTTTGTTAACAACTCGTCTTTTCTTTAAAAAATAATAATATTCTTGGTGGCCAATTCATCTTTTTGGTTTAAAATACATTTCTATGGTTGAAAAATCCTTTAAAAATTCCTTTATTTTGTTGAAAATTACTCTTTTTTAACTAAATTAATTTTCTTGGTTGGAAATTGATCTTTCTGGTTAAAAATAATTTTTTTTTTATTAAAATTTTTTTTTTTTAATTTGAAATTAATGTTTTTACTGAAAATTCCTCTCTTCTATATTTAGTCGAAAAATTATATTTTTTAAATAAAAATGCAATCTTCTTGGTAGAAAATTCATATTTTTGGTTCAAAATTCTTTTTGTTTTGTTGCAATTTTTTTCTAACTCAAAATTTAACTATTCTACTTTTGATTGAAAATTTAATTTTGTTAGTTCAAAATTCATGTATTTTATTGAAAATGCGTTTTCCTTGATAGAAAATTAATCTTTTTGTTTTTTAATTCAACTATTTGGTTAACAATTCATTTTTTACTTTAAGGTTCATAACTTCAGTTAAATTGTTTTTTAAACTGAAAATTCAACTATTTCGTTATAAATTTATTTTATTTGATAGTACAATAATTTCTCTATTGAAAATGTAACTATTCTGTTTTTGGTTAAAAATGCATTACTTTTGTTTAAAATTTAACTGTTTTGTTGAAAATTCGTGTCTTTTTTGGTTGCTTTGGTTGTTTACCATTTATTTTTCTAACATTCAAACTACTTTATTTTTGGTTCAAAAATTCTATTTTTTGTTTTAAAACTCATTTCTGTGACTCAACATTTAACTTTCTTTTTGAAAATTTATTTTATTTGGTAGTAACTTAATTTCTTTACTGAAAATTTAATTACTCTATTTTTTATTTAAAATTTCTTCCTTTGGTTGCAAATTTAACTATTTTGTATAAAATTCGTGTCTTTTTGGTTGCAAATTTATTTTTCTAAAATTTAAACTATTTTATTTTCGGTTCAAAATGTTTATTTTTCATTTAAAAACTCATTTCTGTGACTCAAAATGTAACTATTTTTAAAAAAATTCTTTTTATCGTTAAAATTAAGTTTTTAACTGAAAATGTAACTATTTCATTTTTCCTTGAAAGCTTTTTTTTTAGTTGAAAGTTCAAAATTGTTGGTAGAAAAATTATATTTCTGTGTTGAAATTTTAACTTTTTTATTAAAAATTGATATTTTCGGGCTGAAAACTCAATTGCTTTGCAGGAAATTCGTCTTTTTTTATTGAAAATGTATTGTTTTTAGGTTAAAATTAATGTATTTTGTTGAAAAATTGTATTTTTTGGTAGAAAATTAATCTTTGGGGTTGAAAATTCAAATATTTCGTTGAAAATTTAGTTCCATTGGTTGAAAATTGAAATATTTTGTTGAAAATTCGTATTTTTTTTGGTTCAAAATTTATTTTTCTAACATTCTGACTATTCTATTTTTGGTTGAAAGTTTCTATTTTTCAAATTCAAAATTCATGTATTTTGTTGAAAATGTAACTATGTATTCGGTTAAGAATTCATTTTTTTGTTGTTGAAGATTCATCATTTTAGTTAAAAATTCAATTCTTTAACTGCAAATTGAACTATTTTGCTAAAAATTTATTTTATTTGGTAGTAAATTCATTTTTAACTGAAAATTTAACTATTCTATTTTTGTTTCAAAATTCATTTCTTTGGTTGAAAATTTAACTATTTGGTTGAAAATTTTTTATTTTTGTCTGAAAACTTTCTTTTAGTTGAATGTATAATTAATTAGTACAAAATTCATATTTTCGTGTTTAAATTTCAACTTCTTAACTAAAAATTCATATGTTTGTGTTGAAAACTCAACATTTTGGATGACATTTTTTTATATTGACTAAAAAATCTTTCTTGATTGAAAATTAAATTTTTTGTTGAAAATGGCTCTTTTTAGTTAGAAAAATGGTCTGTTTTGGTTGAGGGTATAACTAACTTGTTAAAAATTCGTATTCTTTTGCTTTATTCAACTGTTTCTGATCACACTTTTGTTGAGAATTCATTTTTTTTATCAGATTCATCTTTTTGGTTGAAAATTTAACTATTTTGTTGAAAATTTCCTTTTTCTTCGAATGTTAATTGTTTGAACTGAAAATTGCTGTCCCGAAACGATTCTGCGACTTCAGCATGCACAGCTGTTTGATTTGAAATGAATTCAATCAATTGCAAAATATAGTTGATATAACAGATTGATCCTACATTTATAATTGGATAATTTCCAGACTATCGAGAAGAGATAAAAAAAACTGAAATGCTGATCGATTGGCATTAATAGACAGGTGTATGTCAGTCTAGCAACCGGACTTGGAGGACGACTAGTTTCTCTGATGCGAGACCGGTAACCTCTGCTCTTCGACTGTGATGCGAATTGCGAGTCATCACCATATGACCCCATGGATTCAGCTTCACTCCGGCTGGCAGACTTGTTAACTGAATTCACTAAGGTAAGAGGACATTCTTTTTTTTTGTCTTGGCTGGAACGGTTGCACGACTTCCAAGGTTGATAACTCGCGGAGTTACGCCCATGTACCACTCGTAAATCCTTTTGGCAGAAACGGTGACCCTCGAGAGAATGTTCCAGTTTTTAAGTCAGGTCCATGCCCGACTCGAAGGGTTTTGCTGTGATATCTATTTCAAACTGACTCATAAGGACGTTGTACCTTGGAATAAGAGATTTAAAAAAAATGAAAAAGAATTCAATGAGCTCTGTGAATGTCAGAATCACTTGGGGGATTAAATTATTGTTGAATTAAAATTTAAACAGTGTTTTGTTTGAAGAGAACTTGATTTATATATTGAAAATCAGGGTTGCTGCACAGGTCATGGAATTTCAGAAGAATTTCAGGTGACGTTGAACGTTTTATTAATTATACATTTTTGACCAGTATACTAACAAATCTCATCTTTTAATGCATTTTCTAGCTTGGTCGACCATCCAATAACAGAAGTTTATTTTATTATTTTGAAAATTCGTCTTTATTGGTTGAATTCAACTGTTTTTGGTTTAAAACTAAAATATTTACTGTTACGTTATCAGTTAAACATTAATCTTTGTTGGTTGAAAATTGAACTACTTGGTTGAAGGTTGAACCACTTTGTTAAAAAATCATTTCTTTTTTTTTTTGAAGATTCATAATTTTAGTCGAAAAAGTAATCTTTTTAGTTGAAAACTAATTTTTTAACCTGAACATTTAATTATTTCAATTGAAGATTCACCATCGTGGTTGAAAATTCATCTCTTTGGCTGAAGGTTGAACTATTTTGTTGAAAATTGATCTTTTTTAATTGAAAATTCAACCATTTGGGTAAAAGTTGAACTTTTTTGATAAAAATTGATTTTTTTAATTGCAGATTCATCTCTTTGGTTGAAAAGTTAACTATTTTGTCCTAAAATTTTTTTTTCAATTATAATTAATTTTTTAAACTCAAAATGTAACCTCTCCATGTTTTATTGAAAATTGATTTTTCTTAGTTAAAAATTCATATATTTGGTTGAAAATTTAACTATTTCGTTAAAAAATAATTTTTTAAACTGAATATGCAATTGTTTAAATTGTCGAACATTTGTCTTTTTGGTTGAGTTCAACTGTTTTTGATTTAAAATAAAAATCATTTTTGTTTGAGACATTAACTAATTACCCGTTTCATTGAGAATTCATTTTTTTTGTTAGAAATTCAACTACTTAGTTGAAAGTGGAACTACTTTGCTTACAATTCATTTTGTTCATCAATGAATAATCATTTTATTTGAAAACTTTTTTTTTGTTCAAAATTTAACTGCTTTGTTTAAATGTATTGTTTAACTCGAAATTCATTATTTTATGTTTAGCTGAAGATTGATCTTCTTAGAATCTTCGTAGCATATTAATCTTCTTTGTATCTAATTCATATTTTTGGTTAGAAATGTCTTTGGTTAAAAATTGAACTATAATGTTGAAAAATCATTTAAAAATTCAAATATTTGGTTGAAATTCCATGTATTTTGTTAAAAATTAATTTTTTTAATAAGAAAATAATCTTCTTGGTATTGAAAATTGATCCTTTTGGTTGAAAATTAATTTTTTTTGTGGGCAATAAGTTTTTTTATTCAAAATTAATTTTTTTAACTAAAAATTTAACTATTCCATTCTCATCGGAATTGTATCTTTTTTGATAGAAATTTAATCTTCGTGGGCTTTTTTATCGAAAAGTAATTGAACCATGTTGTTGAAAATTTGTTGGTTTTTTGGATGAAAATGTACTTTGCTAACTGAAGATTTAACTATTCTATTTTTGGTTGGAAAATGATCTTATTAATATTATATTATTATAGAAATTGTCTTTTTATTTTATATCAATTATTTTAGTTATAAAATTAATTTCTTTAACTGAAAACTTAACTATTCCATTTTTTTGTGGACAATCTATCTTTTTTGATAGAAATTTAATCATCTTGGTTGAAAATTCACCTGTTTGGTTGAAAAATGAACTATTTTGTTGAATATTTACTTTTTGTTGTTGAAATAATATATAATGCACCTAGGGGGAGAAAAAGTGCCTCTCCCCCTTCGCGCATACGATATTTTTTATAACAAATGGATGATTTCAGACATTCTTCGAAATACAGTCATGATTTCAGACCATATTAGATTTTGAGTAAAAAAGCATGAAATTTATGTTAACTTAATCCAAATTATCAAAAATTCAATAAAAAAATTACCCGAAATCTTTGGTAATTTACAGTAATTTTAGAGGTGATTTATGGTAACTTACCATAAATGGCCTAACATTAAATTTCAAAATGTCTATAAATTTGCGGAAATGTTTGGTCATTTATGGTTATTTTACAGGTAAATATGGTAACTTACCATACATTACACAGGCCGACAACTGTCTCTTATACACA
>JAABKJ010005892.1:0-22513 GCA_011634705.1 Andricus grossulariae | reverse complement strand
AGGACAAAAACCCCTTTGTTTACTTTTACGTCCCTATAGGATCCACTTACAAACATCATAAGATCTACAGTATATGCATAAACTACGTTACCAAATTTGGGATATTTTTTACCCCCCAACCCCCCGGCTGACAAACACAGTACCCCGCCCCCTTCCATAAAGTAACGAAGCCATTGGCTATATACAGATTTCACGTTTACTCTGCGTTGTTTTGCGTTTATAATGAGGTGTTCTATATTGAGTAGAATTTTCGACCACAAAGAAGTTGAATTTTCAACAAAATAATTAAATTCTCAATAAAATGTTTGAATTTTTAAAAGAAGATTTCTGAAGGACAGATTTAATATTTCGTTTTCATGAATGTATGCATTTTCATTCCAAAAGGACGAATTTTGAACAAATTAGTTAAGTTTTCGACTAAAAAGGATGGCTCAAAAAAATAGTGGCATTTTAAACCTACCACGATGAATTTTAACTAACAAAGTAATTTTTAATCGAGAGCGATTAATTTCCAACTAAGAAATATAAGTTTTTAACAAAAATAGAAAAGTGACATTTTCAGTTAAAAAAAATATATAATTTTTGACAGAAAAACTAATTTTCGCCTGCTTAAATTCATCAAAAATGCACGAATTTTTAACAAAATAGTTGATTCCTCAACCGAAATGATGATTTTTCAAAAAGAAAATTCATTTTCTGTTCAAAAAGACAAATTTTCAACAAAATACATCAGTTTTCCATAAAACAGTTGAATTTTCCACCAAAATAGTTAAATTTTAAATCAAATAGTTGAATTAAAAAAAAATCAAACAAAAATGGAACAGTTACATATTCTACAAAAAAAACTAATTTTTTACCAGTTAAATTAATAAAAACGACGACTTATTAGCAACATAGCTGAATCTACGGCTAATAAAATTAATGTTAAAAAGAGAAGATTAATTTTCTACAAAACATTAGTATTTTCCACTCAACAACAAATAGTGGAATTTTCAACCAAACGGTTGAATTTTCAACAAAAAAAGTTTTTAACCAAAATTGGAATTGTTACATTTTCAGGTTGAAAAATTAATTTTCAATTAAAAAAAAAGAATGTTCTACCACAAGCTAAAAATACGAATTTTTAACGAAATAGTTAAATTCACAACCAAAAAAATCTACCCAAAAAGACGAATTTTCAACAAAATACATGAATTTTCCACACAAAAAAAGTTGAATTTTCCACCCGACACTGGCGTTTTAACAAAAAAATTAATTTTCCACTAAGTAGTTAATTTTTCAAATAACTAGTTTGATATTTAACAATATAGTTGACTTTTGTACCACAATAGTTGAATTTATAACTAAAAAAGATAAATTTGCAACCAGAAATGAAATAGATACATTTTCAGTTAAAAAAATTAATCTTCAACAGAAAAATGCATTTTCTTCCAGTTAAATTGATACAGTAGTTGAATCCACAGACAAAAAGAGAAAGTAGTCAATTTTTCAAACGAATAGCTTAATTTTTAAACATATAGATAAATTTTCTACCAAATAGTTGAATCTTCACAAAAAAAAAAGAATTTTCAACCAAATAGTTGCTTTTTTACCAAAAGGGTGGTATACATATATATGAAGATATAAATTTGCAAACAAAAAATACATATTTTCTACAGAAAAATTGAATTTTCAACCCGACAGTAAGCATTTTTATCAAAAAGGTTAATTTTCAACTATATACTCTAATTTTCTACCAAACTGTTGATTTTTCAAGTCAAGAAGACGAATTTCCTACAAACCAGGTTAACTTTCAAACCAAAAAGATGAATTCTCAACGAAACCTGTAATACTTGATATTTCAACGGAAAAATAGTTTTATTTGAAATAAAAAGCAGTTGAATTCAACCAAAGAAGAAGATTTTTCAACATAATGTTTGAATGCGCAACAAAACAGAAATATGAATATCGCAAAGAGTCGAAATAGACGCCCGTAAGATGCAGCTTGTAAATATAAAAATAAGGTTCCCATTCAAACATTTTTTAATTATGTTGATAACATTCATTGTTAATATAATTGTATAATTTATGATGAAAATTGAAAGCGAAGAAATAACTTTAAAATTATTACTAACCTCCCCCTTGTGAATGGAGGGGAAAGGGGAATTATTGGATGCCCCCACCCCTAAAGCCCTTCTCTGGATCGGCGCCTGTATTAATAATGGTTATTGAAAGGGCTCAGCAATTTTGAGCTAATGTTTTGTGGTTAAAATTAAAATCCATATTTAATTGACATACAAATATCAATTTTTTATGTACTTTTGTTATTTTAATTATACTTAAGCATTACCAGGTTTTCATTCAATACACCTTGATCGCCTGATAGAATAATGCATCAAATATGATCTTTTCCTACATATGCAAAAGCTCGAAAAACTACCTTAAAATTCAATTTTTATTTCAACCCAAATATATTTTGATTTTTTTTACATTCTAGTGGTACTTCTGTTTCAAAAAAAATAGTCATGGCAAAATGGGACAATGTCTAATTTTAATACTTTTTGCATGACATCGCAAGTTCATATGTTTTATATGGAATATGCCAACGATGCCAACGTGCGATTTTACGTAAAAACATTTAAATGAGATCTTCTTTCAATTTGTGGTCATGTACATTTAAAATCTTATCAGATATAATTTCCTGATTTTCAATTAGAATATATATATATATATATATATATTACGTCACTCCACGTATTTCCCGTTATAAGGGCACCACATGTTTCATTTAAAATTCCACAGTTTCGCTCGATATTGTATCACTAATTAATTATTGCACATTATTGAATACATATAATTAGGTTTTAATTTCACATTTATATTCTTTGCGAGTCAAAGTTTATAAAAAAACTTATTTTTAAGTGAAAAAAATTCCTGGATGACGCCATTGAACAATTCCATGCCAAATCATCTGAAGAAATTCAGCTATTGTTAGTAATTTTGATAAACATTCTATCTCCGTTCTCTTAGGTGTTGAAATAAAACCCCCAAAATAATTTTTGAACAATTCAAAAACCTCAGAAGATATTCGAAATTGAAATTTTTGGTACTTTTTTTTTTAACTTTCGTGCATATACGAGTATAATATTCGTCCATTGTTTACATGGGTTTTCAAATGATATGCATCGTTTCGGCGTAGTTATGGATCACTTCAGGTTGAATATGGATACAAGCTTATGCTTTATAAGATTATTACGATTTCTGTTTTTTTTTCTTTTTTTTTTGTAATAAGACTCTCTGAACATTTTATAGACAAAATTCTTTTGCGGGGTAGCCTTGATCCATAATTTACCACTATGATCCACAATTACCCCGATTGATGGTATTTAAGATGAAGTTTAAACTACTCAGTTATAAACATTTCACACAATATTGAAATTATTAAATTTTGAAAGCTTTCAACTCACAATGCTTTTTTTAGAGTCTTAAATTTTGAATGCTTACATTGCTTTAAAGTTTTATGTAACTTAAATTCGATCATGCTTATATTTACATAAATTGGAAATGATTTTACCAAACTTCTACAGCAGCGCATTCCTCTTTCAACTTGAATAAACAGTTTCCGGGTATACTCCACTCTATTTCTATCCCATTTGTTTGTTTCATAGTCTCAATAATAGAGTAAACAATCGTAATAATACGAGAATTAACGGCCGGGAACAAAATACCTTCGTTCTATTGAATAACTTTAGTTTCTGTTACAGCCTTATGTAAAAGTTCTTCGAAGCCCTCGTGGGCAAAAATTATCACATTATAAGCTGCAAACTATAAAAGTCAGTATTGGAAATATATAAAAAAGTTAAGAAAAAATTTCTGGTTATTTATAGATTTTCATTTAAAGTGGCCACACATAGTAAGAGCTTGCGAGATAATCCAATTTGAATATAAAGATTGTATAATACTTACAGGAGATATCGCAACGAAAATGCCAGAATTATGATCACCCTTCGAGAAATAAATCGTCTGCGGCAAACCGGGTTCTTTCGACTTCCACTTGATTGCAGTTTGAACAAAATGGTAATACTAAAATAAATCTTTGTTTAGAATTGACATTTAGAAAAATCAGAAATACTGTATAAATATTGTATTATCTGCCACCAAAATCATAGAAATCTAGCTCTCTTGTCGTTTGTGTTTATGAACGTGTGTTTTAAACATTATATACTGCAAAATGTTTTTTCATAAATCTAAATCACAAGGAAGGCGTTTATGATTGTTTTTTTTCTGAAATTTGGTAAAGTGACAGGTGACTCGTCCAAAATACAGATACGGCTTTTGATTTTGGGACGGAAGTATTATACTGACTTGTGCATAAGCAGGCCAATCTTTTTTTAATGTTTCTGCAAGTATTGGCCATTGTTCAAGATCCAATGGCAGCAAAATATCCTCAGTCGACATTTGCTTGTATACTACTGATGCGAGATAAACACAGTCTGTAAACGTGATAAAACAAGGCTGATCGTAGATCAAAGGAAATCAAAGAGCATTGCCCTTGGAAGGTGTGGTTCATCTTTGGCCTTAAAAACAGCGCCATCTAACATGCGAACACGTATCCTCAGATTTTGATGAAATGCATGTTAAAAGAAAGCTTAGACTTTCTAGATTATAACACTGAATGGATATTATGGACATTTCAGGATATTCTGGGGTGTTGATTAAAAATAATATATAATTGCAAAACTCCTGGAGTCTCAATTCAGAACCTAACCCCCGCTTGAACCAAATTCAGTGTTCCTCATTTGTTTTTCATTTCATTCCGTTAGGTTCTGAATTCAAAATCCTTGAGTTTTCCAATTAAATAATGAATTTTATTTATATTTCAGATTATCTTGGTATTTTCCATTATATCCATTCAGGGTTATATACCAGATATTCTAAGCTTTCTTTTATTAGCCATTTTATCAAAATCTGAGGATACGTGTTTTATTGAGATAAAATGTTTTCTGAAATCAACCAAATGCGATAAAAAAACGAGATGAATAATGTTACTGTCTTTCGGTTCACGAACATATATATATAGCACACTCGAGGCCTGACATTGTTCTCCAAGACTTCGAGAAACGAACTATATTCGTGATCGAATTCTCGGCTCCTTCCGAATGCAACATCACTGCCTGGGAGAAAGGAAAGGAGGAAAGGTATCAAGACCTTAAAAGGGAGCTGCAACGAGTGTACCCAAAATATTCGGTTCAAGTAATTGTCCTTGTGATAGGTGCTCTTGGAGATAGCAACTTTTATTTAAGCCGGAAATTTAGTGAACCCCCAGTTTTTCTGTTAATTTGTGAGGATTCGTAAGATTCGTAAGAAGATTTGAAAGGTTTTCAGTGTTTTGAAAGTATTTTGACAAATTCCACAGCATTTTGAGGTATTCAAAAGCCCTACAAGGTATTTTAAATAGTTACAAAATTTTTTAATGAATTTAACGAGATTACCAGAGCTTTTTAGAAATTTCATGAGATTTCAAGGAATCTCAAAAGATTTCAAGGGCCTAAGAAGTTTCAGGGTTGGATTACAAATGATTTTTAAGGATTTCAAGAGTTTGCAGAAATCACCTAGTGCAATTTTAGAGAGAATCTGAATTTTTTCAGAAGATATTAAGAGATTTTGAGGGTCTTCAAAGAGTTTAATCAGATTTCCGTAGATTTTACATACTTCATTCCAGAGGATTTCAAGAGATGACGAAAGATTTTAAGGAATTTAAAAACGATTTCTGCAGATTTTGAGGAATATCATGAGATTTTAATGGGTTCTAAGAGATTTCCCAATATTTCAAAAATACGTCACGGGATTTCAAAGGATATTACAGGGTAAGAAGGAAATGGCTAAATTTGCCATTTTATCGCGCATCGTTTAAACTCTGTACGCATTTTTCTTAGAATTTAGTAAATTTTATCATTTCACAATACAACATGTGCAAGAAATATAGTAAACACGGATCTTTTATGTTGTAATATTTACCAAATTCCAGGGAAAATACGCTCACAGTTTAATTAATTCACGAACAAATGGCAAATTTAGGCATTCACTTTTTCATGTGTAGAGGATTTCAAAGGATTTTAAATGATATCAGAGGATTTAAATAGGATTTAAAAAATCTGAAGGGATTTAAAGAGCTTTTAGTAAATGTCGTAAGATTTGCAAAGATTTCCAGTGATTTGAAAGTATTTCAACAGATTTTAAGGAAGTTTCAATTACAATTTCAGAGAGAATCTCAATTTTGGCAAGGGATCTTACAACAAAAGTGTATCTACGAATTATAGAGGTTTCTGTAAGATTTCAAAAGATTTAACGGAATTTCAAATGATTTTCAAATATTGTAAAGGATTTGAATGGATTCAAG
This sequence comes from Andricus grossulariae, assembly GCA_011634705.1. Classification (NCBI taxonomy): domain Eukaryota; kingdom Metazoa; phylum Arthropoda; class Insecta; order Hymenoptera; family Cynipidae; genus Andricus; species Andricus grossulariae. Next base: position 16,134 of record JAABKJ010005892.1, on the reverse strand, counting down.
AAAGCGATTTCCAGAAATTCGAAAAGATTCCACGGAGTTCAGGGATTCCGATGAATTTTAAACAAATTTCAAATATTTCAAAAAATCTTGTGAAATTTCAAAATATTTCACGTAATTTCAAGGATTTTATCCGACTTTTAAAGATTTCAAGGTACTTTAAGGTATTTTTATGGATTTTCGAGGATTATAATGGATTTTTATTTTATTTTGGAGATTTTAAGGGATTTCAAGGATTCTCACAGTTTTTGAAGGTTTTTAAGTGCTTCCCAGGCAGTTCAATCGTTTTAAAGGGGTTTCAAGACACTGTACAATATCCATCTAATTCAAAGGATTTCTAAGAATTTATACCGTAAAACTAACCCTTTTCTAGCTCGCTCAAGGCTAGTGTTAGAAAAAATTCTGTAAACTAGCCCTGGCGGTATACACAGAGAAAACGATTTGGCTGAATTAACAAAATTTTTGTTGATTAAACAACAGTATATAGTTATTATATAGATAATAAAATATTTGGTTGACCCAACTACATTTTTCTGTTCTTCTAACCAAATCTTTTGATATATGGAGTATTTCGTTGATTCAACAAAAATGTTTTGTTGGATCTATAAACTCTTTTATTGAATGAACCATAATTTGTTTGGTTTAACCAGATTATCATGTATATCAAAGAAAACAGTTCTTTTGGTTCAAGAAATTTTTTTTTCTGAGTAATACTTGACCGGATTAGTCTCACGAGAAATTTTCGAAGATTTTCAGGAATTCCACGAGATTTCATGGAAGGTGTACACCTGATTTCAAGAATTTATATGATGTGAAATATTACATAATAAGAAAGAAATGAAACAAATAATGATATAGTGTGTATAATAGTGTATAAACAGTAATAATTCCTTGCACTCCCTCCATACCTGAGTGTGGTGTAAGTCCATTTTGTTTTAAATTAACGCTGAGAACAAAATGCTATTAAATCAACAATTGAATGTGAATGGAGGGGCTTAATTGAGGAGTAACCGAAAAAAGTGATAAATCCATGTTTTAAAAAATTGAGATTATGATTGTTTTTGTATGTCTGAAATATCACCAAATCCATAATAAAATTTAAGTTGGCGAAAAAAATGTTCTTCTTGGCTTTAACGTCTACCCTTGAAATAAAAATAATTTCAAATAATTTTAATTTCCGATTGTAGAATTATTACGCAAATGCATAAAACTTGTTTAACATGTAGGGGAAAGTGGGGTATGGTGTCAGTGTGGGGCATGGTGACTCTTGCAACTAATGCTCGTGCTTGTACATTTTTTTTATTAGTTTTTGTACGTAAAATAGCTTTCTTTGGTACTCAAGAAAGCTATTTTATGTGACAAAACTAATATAAAAATCACGAAACACGAGTATTATTTGCGAAAGACACCGTGCCCCGCACTGTCACCATTCCCCACTTTCCCCTAAAGACTATTTAAGATTTATATAATTTTATAAAACTTGAAGATTTTATTTAAAAAATTGATAATATAGTAATTATGTGTAAAATGACCTTCTGATTTTATATGTAAATAGGAAATTGTAAAATTATGTAATTAGAACATGAATAATCAGCCAAATATGCCTTTGCTAAATCAAAAGTCAATAGATCCATTCTCATTTTGTTAATAACTTTATGACAGTATTACATTAAAAAGATTTTTTGCTCTTTATTTATTTCACAGCCTGCCAAATTATAATAGTTTTTAAATTCAATTTTGACATATGTGAGATTTACAGGAACAATTTGCCATTTACTTTTTTCCGATTTTCATTGGTTGTGCCAGCTAATTGTAATGCTGCAATTGTAATTCAGGTGTCATCCTTTGTTTTTTAAGACGCCGTATTTTTGGCATTATTTTGAAAATATAAGACACGCATTTAATAACTTTTGGCCGTTTAGTGCTTAAATGTGCGACTGAAACAAAATCAAATTCCAAATATACTTCATTTCACTTTTTTTCAAATTAAAAACTTTACAAGTGCTCATGGGATTTGCATTTCTGAAATGCTTTTCTGAAAATAGAATTGAGTACAAAATTTTCAAATTACGCTCTGTTGATAAAGAACATTTTGGGGACAAAATTAGTGGAAAAGTCCTACTCAATTTTCATCAAACCTGTTCAATTCCAAATTTCTGTCCAAAAACCGTTCAAAAATAGCCCTGAAGTGTAACAGTATTATTGAAACCAAAGTATAAGTTTCAGTTCATTTATCTGGAAATTTGTACAATCACAAATGCATGTCCTGAAAAGATGGCTGAAACGGGCTGAATTTCGAACTGTTTTGGTACTTGGGTCGTATTTCAGGATGACGTTTTCGAAGTATGAATCCTATGAACATTTTCAGGATAGATTTGTAAGTTTTTTGGCATTGTAGTGTATTTCAGGCAGCACTTCAGACATTTTTTCAAAATAAATAAAATGGGCCATTTATAGTACTTTTACCCCTTTTATAATTTTCATATTTGGAAACAAAAATCTTCTAATTTTGTTGTCTTTTCCGAAGCAGAATTTCTTTCAGTTCCTAAAAGAAGAAATAAATTAGAAAGAAACTGTTCTTCGACTTTTGAAACGAGAGTCAAACTGGAACAGACATGAATCTACAACTGCAGAAAATTAAATAAAAACTAATTGCTTTCATCGCGATAACCAACATCTATTGAAACCGAATGAAACTAAAGCTTACTTTTGATTATTGTGTGCCAGTTTTCATTCTTTGATTTATGATATTTTAAAACCTTTCGACTTAATAATATATATCAATTTGCCGAGCATTTTTGGTATCTGTGTTTGGATGATATGTGACTAGGGTATTAAAATAGTTTTTTCTTCTCAGTGGAAATACGCTTTTTTGACCGGTAATCTTTTGTTTCAGACTAGTGGATCAGAATCCGTCATTCCACCCAAAGAAAGCTATTTTTGGTCTTTGTTCTATTCAAATGGGAATTAAACTTGAAATCTAAATCCTCAAACCTGTTTGTGAACTTCAGGCTACCACATCGTTCTTTTGATTACATCTGGATTTTTCCGCATGCAAATTGACTTAGGGATCTCCAGCCAATAATTTTTGCTTCGAGCCAATCAAAACGAAAAGGGAAGAGTTGTAAGTAATAATAGGAAGGGACGACAAAGGGGAACGAATGTATGTGGCAATATATAGCATACGCTTACTTCCCGCCGCCGTCGAGGGTACTGGATGCAGGTTCATCCTGGTTCACCGAAGGGAATACCCTTATTGAAATACTTTAATTAACCCTCAATTCCAACCCCGCGACATTCTCCCCTTATTTCCATTCGGTGGGATATCCTTCAGCTGGAAATCCAATTTTTAAGTAGGATCGAAAACTGTCTTAAAAGAACCAAAATATATTTTGGGAATATATATACATATATATATTGGGATCTAATATGGGGCCGTGCATAAATTACGTACAATTTTTTTCTAAAATTTTGAACTAAGTATCCTACTTTGTTAGGGGCCGTTAGTTTTGCCCCTCTCCCTGATCTTATGTAATTTTTGCTCACTAGATTTTTGTTCAGGAATTTATTCAGGGGTCATCCAAAAATACTGTCAGACGATTTGAGGATGGGGTGATTTCGTAAAATCTTACTATTATCTATGAATTAACCAAGTAGATCGAATTTCAACCAAGTACTTAAATTTTCAACAAAAAAAGATGAATTTTCAACCAGGAAATGATCAACCAGGAAAGATTCATTTTCAAAAAACAGTTACAGTATTAAAAAAAAAGATAAAATTTATACCAAAATCTATAAATGCTTAAATCAGAAAAAATAAATTATCAGAAAGAGTTAAATTTAAAAAAAAAAGATTTTCAGAAGATTGATTTTCTACTAAAAAAAGACGAATTCTCAACAAAATCAACAACCTGCTAATCAAATAGTTGAATTGTCAAAGAAGAAGAATAATTTTCTACCCAAAAGAATGATTTTTCAAGAACAGAACTACATTTTTCAACAAATAATCGAATTTTAAACCAAGAAGATTAATTTTCTACCCACAATGACGAATTTGGAACCAATTACATGAAGTCTCAACCAAATAGTGGAATTTCTCAACTAAAAAAGATAAATTTTTGTCAAAACATGTAATAGTTCAATTTTCATTAAAAAAATTAATTAATAATACAATAAGACAAATTTGCGACAAAACAACTGAATTTTCAAATAAAAAATACGAATTTTCAAAAATAAGTTAAATTGCAACCAAACAGTTGAATGTTCAACCACATAGTTAAATATTTTGTTAATAAATTTTTTTTTAATGAAAAAGAATTCAACAAACTATTTTAATTTTCAACCAAAGAAATAAATTTTGAAATAAAATTATTAATCTTTAACCAAAAAATAAATTGCATTTGAAAAAAATAATTAATTTTCTACCAAGGAAGACGAATTGTCAATAAATGACATGTATTCCAACTAAATAGATGAATTTTTTACCTAAAAAAGTTCAATTTTCAACAAGAAATATGATACTTAAATTTGAATTTAAAAAATATAATTTTTAATAAAAAAAAAAACGATTTTTTCACAAAAAAATTGAACTTTTAAACCAAAAATATGAATTTTTACCGAATTTGAACACTAAAAAAAAATTTCGACAAGAAATGTAATAGCCAATATTTCAACCTAAGAAGATTAAAATTTTAAATAAATAACAAGTGAATATAACCAAAAAAAAAACAAATTTTCAACAAAATACTTCAATCATGAAGTGAAACATATTAACTTTAAACAAAAAAATTGATTTTGAAAAAAAATGTATTTTCTACCAAGAAAGACAAATTTTCAACAAAATATATTAGTTTCAACCACCTAGTTATATCTTCAACCCAGAGAATTAATTTTTCATAAGAGTAAAGATCAGATTGTTGAATTTTCAACCCGAAAATGTGAATTTTCAATGAAAATTCTAATTTTCAACTGAAACAGAATTATCTTCATCCAGCTTCGGTCGCAAGTTTGAGCGCGCCTACGGCGCGCAACTCTTGGTTCTCCCGCTTCGCGCTCGATAACGTATGTACCTCGCGGTACGCGCTCGGTCTTTGTATTTCCCCCACATTCGTGCGCAGGCCTTTTACAATTAAAGGTCAAAGCATCAACAACTGTAATTTGCTGATTGTGAAATCTTCTTTTTTAAAGCTCCTTCGGCTTTAACGAACACATTCTCATCACGTGTCTCGTGCTTCGCACTCGATTTTATCGTAAATGCCACCTTTTCTACATTATTTTCAATTTCATTATATCAAATGTATATTATATTTATTTCTGTACCTCGGAGGTCCATCAAGCTAGCACCTCCACAATAGAAAATCCCATATTTTTTTTGTATCAGAATTTTCGGCTTTTTTGGGCTATTTTGGGCTGCGTTGCCGATTTTTGGGCTCCACTACTTTTTTTCAAAATTGAAATTTTGAGAGGAGGTGCTGACTTGACTCAAGCCAGCACCTCCACTATATAAAAATTTGAAAAAATTAAAAATCAAACACCACCGAATTTTGGGCGTATTTTTTTCTCTTCAATGCACGAAAAAAAATTCAAAAAACCACCCCTATGTAAAAAAACCACCCCCTGCAAAAAATAAAATCTGAAAAAAATGCATCAGAATTTTTGGCTTATTTTGGACTCTCGAATGCAACAAACAAATTTTTCCAAAACCAGCCCTATGTACAAAAAAACAACCCCTTAGTAAAAACACATACATGAGAAATACAAACTAGAAAGTAGTGTTCGGCTTTTCTTGGGCTTTCGAATGCTTGAATTTTTTTGTTGCAAAAACAACCCTTACATCTAAAGAATCAAATCGAGCCACAAACTTCAGAAAGTTATTGGTGTTGGTATTTTTGAGGACCCCAAAAATCAGAGACACTATTTACACTATAAAATTCTGAAAACGATTTCTTTTTGACAATGTCATATCTACATAGTGTCAAGGGGTTGCTTTTCAACCGTAAGGGTTAGAGCCCGAAAATCGGTTTCGATATTTTTAAGGATCCCAAAAATCAAGGACTCTGTTTGCACTGCGAAATTCTGAAACAGATTATTTTTTGACAAAGTCATATCTACGTGGTCTCAAGTGTTTGCTCTTCAACTGTAGGGACTGGAGCCCAAAAATCGGTGTTAGTATATTCGAGAAGCCCAAAAACAAGAGAATCTATTTACACAGTAAAATTCTAAAATAGAATATTTTTTGACAATTCCATATCTGCATGGTGTCAAGGGGTTGCCTTTCAACTGTAAGGGTTGAAGCCCAAAAATCATTGTTGGTATTTTTGAGAAGCACACAAATCAGAGTCTATTTACACTGTAAAATTATGAAAAAGATTATTTTTTGACAAAGTCATAAGTACGTGGTGTCAAGGGGTTGCCTTTCAACTGTAAGGGTTGAAGCCCAAAAATCGGTGTTGGTATTTCTTAGGAGTACAAAAATCAGAGTCTCTACTTACATTGTGAAATTCTGAAAAAGATTATTTTTTGACCAACTCATATCTACGTGGTGTCAAGGAGCTGCTTTTCAACTGACAGGGCTGGAGCCCAAAAATCGGTGTCGATATTTTTGAGGAGCCAAAAAATCAGGAATTCTATTTACACTGTAAAATTCTGAAAAATATTATTTTTTGACAAAGTCATATCTGCGTTGTGACAAGGAGTTGTTTTTCAACTGTAAGGGCTGGTGCCCAAAAATCGGTGTCGATATTTTTGAGGTGCACAAAAATCAGGTATTCTATTTACGCCGTAAAATTCAGAAACAGATTATTTCTTGACAAAGTCATATCTACGTGGTGTCAAGGGTTTGCTCTTCAACTGTAAGGGTTGAAGTCCAAAAATCAATGTTGGTATTTTTGAGGAGCCAAAAAACAAGAGACTCTATTTACACAGTAAAATTCTGAAAAAGAATATTTTTTGACATTGTCATATCTACGTGGTGTCAAGGGGTTGCTTTTCAACTGTAAGGGTTAAAGCTCATAAATTGGTGCTGGTATTCTTGAGGAGCACAAAATTCAGAGTCTCTATTTGAACTGTAAAATCCTGAAAAAGATTATTCCTTGACAAAGTCGCATCTACGCGGTGTCAAGGTGTTGCTTTTCAACTGTAAGGGCTGGAGCCCAAAAATCAGTATCGATATTTTTAAGGAGCCCAAAAACCAGAAACTCCATTCACACTGTAAAATTCTGAAATAGATTATTTTTTGACGAAGTCATATCTCCGTGGTGACAAGGGGTTGCTTTTCAACTGTAAGGGCTGAAGCTCGAAAATCGGTGTCGATATCCTCAAGGAGCCCAAAAATCAGAGACACTATTTACACTATAAAATTCTGAAAAAGATTATTTTTTGACCAAGTCATATCTACGTGGTGCCAAGGGGCTCCTTTTCAACTGTAAGCATTGAAGCCCAAAAATCAATGTCGATATCTGTGAAAATCCCAAACAACAGGGACACTATTTACACTGCAAAATTCTGAGAAGGATTATTTCTTGACAAAGTCACATGTACGTGGTGTCAAGGGGTTGCTTTTGAACTGTGAGAGTTGAAGCCCAAAAATCAAAGTCGATGTCTTTGAGGAGCCTAAGAATAGAGACTTTACTTAAACTGTAAAATTATAAAAAAGATTATTGATTGACGAAGTCATATCGACGTGGTGTCAACGGGTTGATTTTTAATTGTAAAGTTGGAGCACAAAAATCGGTGTTGGTATTTTCAAGGAGCCCAAAAATCAGAGACTCTATTTACATGGTAAAATTCTGAGAAAGATTATTTTTTGACAAAGCCATATCTACGTGGTGTGAAGGGGTTGCTTTTTAACATTAAACATTCAACATTAAAAACCTACAGATTATGTTCTCAACGCCTCAAGAATATTGAGCAACCCCCATAATCCAACCGTAGTCTCGGATATATGGGCTCCTCAAATATATCTACACCGCTCTTTGGGCTCCAACACTTAACGTTAAACTACACCCAATCTACACCACGCAGATAACAATTTGTCAAAAAATAATCCTTTTCGTAATTTTACAGCGTAAATAGATTCTCTGATTTTTGGGCTCCTCAAAAATATCGACACTAACTTTTGGGCTCCAACCCTTACAGTTGAAAAGCAGCCCCTTGACACCACGTAGACATGACTTTGTCAAAAACCAATCTTTCGCAGAATTTTACAGTGTAAATAGAGTTTCTGACTTTTGGGCTACACGAAAATATCGAACCTAATTTTTCGTCTCTAACCCTTACAGTTGAAAGCAATCCCTTGGCACCACGTAGATATGACTTTGTCAAAAAATAATCTTTCGCAGAATTGTATAGTGTGAATATAGTCTCTGCTTTTCAGGCACCTGAAAAATATCGACACAAATTGTTGGGCTGCAACCCTCACAGTTTAAAAGCAACCCCTTGGCACCACGTAGATATGACTTTGTCAAAAATTCATCTTTCGCAGAATTTTACAGTGTAAATAGAGTCTCTGACTTTTGGGCTCCACAAAAATATCGACACTAATTTTTCGACTCCATCCCTTACAGTTGAAAAGCAACCCCTTGGCACCACCTAGATATGACTTTGTCAAAAAATAATCTTTTGCAGAATTTTACAGTGTAAATCTGATTTTTGAGCTCCACAAAAATATCGACACTAGTTGTTGTGCTCCAGGCCTTAAAGTTGAAAAGCAACCCTTTGGCTCCACGTAGATAAGACTTGGTCAAAAAATGATCTTTTTCAGAATTTTAATGTGTAAATATAGTCTCTGATTTTTAGGCTCCTCAAAAATCTCGACACGAATTTTTGGGCTCCAACCCTTACAGTGGAAAAGCAACACCTTAGCACCACGTAGATATGACTTTGTCAAAAAATAATCAGCTTCAGAATTGTACAGTGTAAATAGCGCCTCTTATTTTTGGGCTCCTCAAAAATATCGAAACCGATTATTGTGCTTCAACCCTTACAGTTGAAAGCAACCCCTTGACACCAAGTAGATACGGCTTTGTCACAAAATGATCTTCTTTAGAATTATACAGTGTAAATAGCGTCTCTGATTTTTGGGCTCCACAGAAATATCGACACAAATCGTTGGGCTTCAGCCCTTACAGTTGAAAAGCAACCCCTTGCCACCACGTAGATATGACTTTGTCAAAAAATAATCTCTTTCAGAATATTACAGTGTAAATAGAATTTAGGGTTTTTGGGCTCCTCAAAAATATCGACAACGATTTTGAGGCTCCAACCCTTACAGTTGAAGGGCAACCCCTTGACACCAAGCAGATATGAATTTGTCAAAAAATGATCTTTTTCAGAATTTTCAGTGTTAATATGGTCTCTGATTGTTTGGGCTCTTCAAAAATATCAACACTAATTTTTGGGCATCAACAATTATATTTTAAAAGCAACCCCTTGACACCATGTAGATATGACTTTGTGAAAGAACAATCTTTTTCAGAATTTTACAGCGTAAATAGAGTCTCTGATTTTTGGGCTCCTCAGAAGTATCGACACTAATTTTTGGGCTCCAACCCTTACAGTTGTAAAGCAACTCCTTGACACCGCGCAGATATGGCTTTGTCAAAGAATAATCTTCTTCAGAATATTACATTGTATGTAGAGTCTCCGATTTTCGGGCTCCTTAAAAATATCGACACTAATTTTTGGGCTCCGACACTTACAGTCGAAAAGCAAGCGCATGGCACCACGTAGATATGCCTTTGTCAAAAAATAATATTTTTCAGAATTATACAATGTAAATAGCGTCTTTGATATTTTTGGGCTTCCTAAAAATATCGACACCAATTTTTGGTCTTCGACCCTTACAGTTGAAAAGGAATCCCTTGGCACCACGTAGATATGACTTTGTCAAAAAATAATCTTTGTCAGAATTTTACAGTGTAAATAGAGTCTCTGATTTTCTGGCTCTTCAAAAATATCGACATCGATTTTTGGGCTCCAAGCCTTACAGTTGAAAATCAACCCCTTGACACCACGTAGATATGACTTTGTCACAAAAGTAATCTTTTTCAGAATTGCACAGTGTAAATAGTGTCTCTCATTTTTATGCTTCTCAAAAATATCGACACTAATTTTTGGGCTCCAAGCCTTACAGTCGAAAAGCAACCCCTTGGTACCACGTAGATATGACTTTGTCAAAAAATAATCTTTTTCAGAATTATACAGTGCTAATAGCCTCTCTGATTTTCATGCACCTCAAAAATATCGACACCCATTTTTAAGCTTCAACCCTTACCGTTGAAAAGCAACCCCTTGACACCGCGTAGATATGACTTTGTCAAATAATAATCTTTTTTAGAATTATACAGTGTAAATAGCGTCCCTGATTTTCGCGCTCCTCGAAAATATCGACCCTGATTATTGTGCTTCAACCCTTACAGTTGAAAGGCAACCCCTGGACACCAAGTAGTTATGGCTTTGTCAAAAGATGAGCTTCTTTAGAATGATACAGTGTAAATAGCGTCTCTGATTTTTGGGCTCCTCAAAAATATCGACACCGATTACTGGGCAGCAACCCTTACAGTTGAGAGGCAACCCCTTGACACCAAGCAGATATTACTTTGTCAAAAAATGATCTTTCTCAGAATTTTACAGTGTTAATGTAGTCTCTTATTTTTGGGCTCTTTAAAAATATCAACACTAATTTTTGGGCTCCAACCATTACATTTTAAAAGCAACCCCTTGACACCACGCAGATATGACTTCGTCAAAAAATAATCTTTTTTCAGAATTTACAGTGTTAATAGAATCTCGGATTTTTGGGCTCTTTAAAAATATCGACACTGATTTTTAGGCTTCGACCCTTACAGTTGAAAGGCAAACCCTTGATACCACGCAGATATGACTTTATCAAAAAATAATCTTCTTCAGAATATTACAGTGTAAATAGAATTCAGGATTTTTGGTCTCTTCAACAATATCGACACCGATTTTTAGGCTTCAACACTTACAGTTAAGGGGCAACCCCTTGACACCACGTAGATATTACTTTGTCAAAAAATGATCTTTTTCAGAATTTTACAGTGTAAATATAGTCTCAGATTTTTAAGCTCCTCAAAAATATCGACACAAATTGTTGGGCCCCAACCCGTACAGTCGAAAGCAACCCCTTGGCACCACGTAGATATGACTTTGTCAAAAAATCATCTCTCGCAGAATTTTACAGTGTAAATAGAGTCTCTGACTTTTGGGCTCCTCAAAAACATCGACACGGATTATTGGGCATCAACCCTTACAGTTGAAGGGCAACCCCTTGACACCAAGCAGATATTACTTTGTCAGAAAATGATCTTATTTAGAATGTTACAGTGTTATTATAGTCTCTGCTTTTTGGGCTCTTCAAAAATATCTACACTAATTTTAAGGCTCCAACCATTACATTTTAAAAAGCAACCCCTTGACACCACGTAGATATGACTTCGTCAAAAAATAATCTTTTTCAGAATTTTACAATGTAAATAGAATCTCCGATTTTTGGGCTCTTTAAAAATATCGACACTGATTTTTAGGCTTCAACCCTTACAGTTGAAAGGCAAATTCTTGACACCACGTAGATATGACTTTGTCAAAAAATTATCTTTTTCAGAATTTTACAGTGTAAATATAGTCTCTGATTTTTGGACTCCTCAAAAATATTGACACTAATTTTTGGGCTCCGACCCTTGCAGTTGAAAAGCAACCCCTTCACACCACATAGATATGCCTTTGTCAAAAAATAATCTTTTTCAGAATTTTACAGTTTTAGTCGAATCTCGGATTTTCGGGCTCCTCGAAAATATTGAAACCGACTTTTGGTCTGCATCCCTCACAGTTGAAAAGCAACCCCTTGTCACCACGTAGATATGACTTTGTCATAAAGTGGTCTTTTTCAGAATTTCACAGTGTAAATATAGCCTCGGATTTCTGGGCTTCTCAAAAATATCGACACTGATTTTTAGGCTTCAACCCTTACAGTTGAAAGGCAACCCCTCGACACCACGTAGATATGACTTTGTCAAAAAATAATCTTTTTTAGAATTTTACAGTGTAAATAGAGTCCCTGATTTTTGGGCTCCTCAAAAATATCGACACTGATTTTTGGCCTGCAACCCTTGCAGTTGAAAAGCTACCCCTTGACCCCAAGTAAATATAATCGTGAAAAAATAATCTTTTTCAGAATTTTACATTGTAATTAGGGTCTTTGATTTTTGGGCTCCTCAAAAATACCAACCTTGATTTTTTGGCTCTATCGCTCGCAGTTAAAAAGGAACCCCTTGACACCACGTAGATATGACTTTGTGAAAAAGTAATCTTTTTAGAATTTTACAGCGTAAACAGAGTCTCTGATTTTCAGGCTCTTCAAAAATATCGACACCGATTTTTGGGCTTCAACGCTTACAGTTGAAAAGCAACCCCTTGTCACGAAATGGATATGACTTTGTCAAAAAGTAATCTTTTTCAGAATTTTACAGTGTAAATAGAGTCTCTGATTTTTTGGCTCCTCAAAAGTACCAACACCAATAAGTTTTTGAAGTTTGGGGCTCGATTTGATTTTTCAGATATAGGGGTGGTTTTTGTAACAACAAAATTCTAGCATTCGAGGGCCCAAGAAAAATACAACACTACTTTCTGGTGAGTATTTTCCAGGTTTGACTTTTTACCGAGGAATTGGTTTTTTTGTACATAGGGGTCGTTTTAGAAAAAAATTTTTGGTGCATTCGGTAACCCAAAATAAGCCCAAAATTCTGACGCACTTTGTTTTTCGCAGATTTTATTTTTTGCATGGGGTTATACGTATCATAGCGTAAGGTGGTTTTTTCCAAAAGTTTAATGTTTTTATTTTTAATCTTTTTTTTTACGAATAAAGAAAGTCTACTCGTCCTATATAAAAATTACTTATAACAAATTTGTAGATCGTCTTTTGGGTGAACAACTTTCGTCCATTAATTTTTTTTCGTACCTTGTGTCGCCTTTCATAAATTTTAATCTTTTTCTTTAAATGTTATCTTTTACGATTAAAACTAAAACTGCGCGTCATACCAAATATTATTTATGGCAAATTTGAATGATTTTTTAATCTTTTTCGGAAGAGTCCATTCATATTTTTCAAAGCATGCATCGTTTGTCCAGAAATTTAATTTTTTAATTTTTAACGTTTTTTTTTCATGAATAAAACAGAAACTACGGATCCTATCAAAAAATGATTTAAAACAAATTTGTAGCTTCTTCTTAGGGTAGCAATTTTTGCTCATTCATTTTTTTCTGTACCTTGCATAGTTTGAACGCAAAATTGAATGTTTGATTGTTTATTTTTTTTTGTGCAATCAAAATTTGAATTTTTCATTTTTCAAGAAAATTCAAAAGGTTATTTTGACAGTCTTTCAAATGATATCCGGTATACAGACGACGACAGACGGACAGACACCGACGTAAAAACTATTTTTTCTGATTCAGGGGGCCTCAAAACGTCGACATTTGATGGTATCCACGAAAGTCATTTTGCACATAAAATCAGTACCTTGTCATTATGATGAGGATGCAATAATTCATTATTTTTTGTGCAAACAAAATTAGAATTTTCGATTTTTCATGAAAACTCAAAAAGTTGTCGTGATAATCTTGTAGGGCTTTTCAGAATTAACGTTTTTCTTCTACTGACTTTTCTTCATATCGTGCTTTATTTGGCTTGAAATGTTAATTTTCGTTTTTTTTTTTTGGGGGGGGGGGGGGTTTGAAAATGCTATAACTCTGACTATTTTTTTTTCATCAAAAAAAGTCGTAGGGATAAATTGTTTCAGTTTTTGAGCACTATGGATAGCCGTTCATGCAATTTCTGAATTAAAAAAAAATGGTCAAAAAAATTTTGAAAATGCTCTAATTTTTATCATTTCTATCCAAAATAGCTGGTTAACGAACTTGATCTTTCTTTTCGGTCCCTCAAACAGTGTGCCAATCCACAATCCAATCCAATTAGTCTTTCAGAAGTTATACAGTGTACAGACGACGACGAAAACGTCAACAAAACGTGGACATTTGAGCCGCCGGGTGCAAGAACCAGCCCGACGCTCGAAAACGCGTAAAAGTATTGTCCGAAAGTATCAAAAAAATAAAATTTTCAAAATCGAAAAATCAATTTGTTTTGAATGTAGAATTGTGAAAAATAAGGATATGAAACTTTTTCCATTGAGAATTTTTGTTGGCAAACCTTTATTCTTAATAATAAAAACGAAATATTGAAAAAAGTTGCTCCCTGATTTAATTAAGTTTTAAAACTTAAAACGTCCTAACTCGGCCAGATATTATTGAAATGAGTTCATATTTGCAGAACATATTTAAAATACTCTAGCGATGCCTAGAAAATCATAAAAATGTTAGGAATCGCTTATTGTTTGATAACGTTTAATTACAAAATGAGGTCAATGGATAATTGTGTTTTCTTGGTTTCGTCGGTAAAAAGTATCTAGGTAACTTGGACTTCCAAACAACTTCCAGTGAGTGATTTGTTCAGCAAGGTTGAATGAAGTTTTTCGAAAAATTTCATATCGATTCGTTAGAAATGTACTGAGATATTCAGATTTGGAAAAAGTACTCAACGTCTGCCCGCGCTGTTAGGTAATGCGTCGCGAGGACTGCTCTGTCAAGCAGCGTACACGGAGTTCAGTTTGGATTGTTTGTTAATATTTCGAAAGGAGGTAGGAGAGAAATTAGTATAATATGTGTATAATAAAAGAAAAAGTTATTTTATAGACTACTGCTTAGTCCTCGCGTGCACGGTGCTGATGTTTACTAGGCAATGAGCTCAACCGAAAATAGAAAAATTTGTAAGTATGTTGAATGACCACCAAATGACCTTCAGCCTATGTTATCATAAAAGCAGCAGAAACGATGAATTTTACTTTAAAATAAAAAAGATCATTGTAGTTTTCACTTGAAAAGTGTTCACCTCGTGCAACATTATTTTATTACAGTTAAAGTAATAATTAAAATTAAGTTTCCAATTTACTTTTCACATTTTTGTAATGGAAAATGAATCGGAGGGTCCTTCCCAGGGAAGGAAACGAGCAAGGTTTGAAGAAATTTGGGCCAGAAATATTAAGAAAAAATGTAAAAATGAAGTACATATTGTATGTATATATTTTTTGTTCCTTTTAACAGTTTAAGGGCATGTGATACTTTACGATAAGAGCAATTTATTTTCCCACGTTTTTTGTTTACAATATTTACTTTTTCAAAAAAGAAAATTGTAGTGTCCAGACGTCCGTGTCCATTTTCTTCACGTCTGGACACTATTATTTTTTTTCAAATATTGAAAATTGTGGAAAAAATCGTCGAAAAGTATAAATAGCTCATATGATAATGTATCACATATCCTCGAAAATATGAACTTCTCCTGCTTTTCATTTCTAAATGTTCTTTTTAAATATGGTAATTGAAACGTATGAAAATTGTGTCAAGAATAAGGTACATACGAATCGTAATAGTAAAAAATAAACTGTTTTTTTATCAATAACCTAAAATAAAAGAAGTCTTAATATTTTTGAGTATTATTTTGACTGCATTTAAATCAAGTTCAATTTAAGATGTGTGTATTATAAACTTTCTGAATAATTCAAGAGATTCGCAGTAATATGTAATGTAATATACATTTAAAAAATTAAAATTTTGAATTTGAATTTCTGGTCAGGAGTGAACGCTGCTGTGAAACGGATCTATGTGTCGTTCTTGCATTGTGCCCCTGAATTAATATTAAATATGAAGAATAATCTACCAAATAAGAATAAAAATTTGCAATTCATGTTTCAAAATATAAGGCATTTGGAAAAAACTTTCTATAAAACAATGAGTTTTCAAAAAATACAGTATTTTTTACAGTTGATAGACCTATCTCAAAATCAACACTTTATATATTTATATTTAGGGGGTGAAATCACCCTTCAAAGTTTTCGAATAATTACTTTAGAAATATACTTTTCAGAGAAATTAGTCATTATGAGGCAGTGTAAATATTGTTTAAACTGTAATTATGTTATTAAATTGCAGTGAGATATTAATTTCCAACCATCACCCCCTTAGACGGGGGGTTAACTACCCCCTATGGCTAACGTACACAAAAATTCCTGA
>JAABKJ010005891.1:0-22514 GCA_011634705.1 Andricus grossulariae | reverse complement strand
GGGTAAGTAGGAAAAGTGAGGGAAAATAAGGGGAGGAAAATTAGGAAAAGCAAGGTAAAACAATAGGAGGGGAATTAGGGGAAGTAAGGGATAATAAGGGAAAGGGAGTTAGGGGAAGTGAAGGCTGAAATGAGTGGACGGTAATAGTAGAAATAAGGGGAAATGAGTAAAGGTTAAGTAGCAGAATTGAGGGATACGAAAGTAGGGAAAATAAGGGGAGGAGAAGTAAGTAACGTGAAGGAAATGAGGGGTGCGTAAGTAGGAAAAGTGAGGAGTAGGAAAGTGGGGGAAATGAGGAGAAGAGAAGTAAGAGACATGAAGGAAATGAGGGGTGCGGAAGGAGGAGTGAGGGAAACTTAGGGGAGGGGAATTAGGGGAAGTGATGAAAAATAAGAGGAGGGAAATTATGGGAAGTAAGGGGAAATAAGGGAAAGGGAATTAGAGAAAGCAAAGAGCAAAATAAGTGGACTCGAAGTAGAAGAAATAAGTGGAAATCAGGGGAAGTGAAGTAGGGAAAGTGAGGATTGGGAAAGTAGGAGAAATAAGAGGATAAGAACTAAGTAACGTAGAGGAATGAGGAGCACGGAAAAAGGGAAAGCGAGGGAAAATGAGGAGAGGAAAATTAGGGAAGGTGAGCGCGATTGAGGGGGGGGGGATCAGGGGAAATCAGGAAAGGGAAATTGAAGGAATAGATGTGCGAAATGATGGGACGGGAAATAGGAGAAATAAGAGGAAAGGGAAAGTAGCAGAAGTGAGGGACATGAAAGTAGGGAAAATAAGGGGAGGAGAAGTAAGTAACGTGAAGGAAATAAGGGGTGCGTATGTGAGAAAAGTGTGGGAAAATTAGGGGACGGGAAATAGAGAAAGTCAGGGGGGAAATAGGAGGGCAATTGGGTGCGTAAGTAAGAAAAGTGAGGGAAATTAGGGGCGGGGAATTAGAGCAAGTGAGGAAAAAAATAGGAGGTTAATTTGGGTAAGTAGAGGGCGAAATCAATGGAGGGGAAGTAGGAGAAATAGGGAGAAATTAGGAAAGAAGAAGTAGGGTTAGTGACGGGTAGAAAAGTTGGGGAAATGTGGGAAGGAGCAGCAAGTAACGTCAAGGAAATGAAGGGTGTGAAAGTAGGAGAAGTGAGGAAAAATTAGGGGAGGGACAATAGGGAAAGTCAGGGGATATAAGGGAAGGGGAATTAAGGGAAATGAGAAAAAATAAGGTTGGGGGAATTAGGGAAAGTGAAGGGAGAAATTAGGGAACGGGAAGGAGGGAAAGTTAGAGTTAAGAAAGTAGGGAAAATGAGGGAAGAAGAAGTATCTAACAGAGAGGAAATGAGGGGTGAGTAGGAAAAGTAAGGGGAAATTAGGGGAGGGAAATTAGACCAAGTAAGGAAAAACAAGAGGAGGGGAATTAGGGGAAGTAAGGAGAAATGAGGAAAAGGGAATTTGAGGAAGGAAAGGGTAAAATAAGTGGACGGGTAATAGGAGAAATAAGGGGAAATGAGGACAGCGGAAGTAGGGTAAGTAAAGGGTAGGAAAGAAGGGGGAATGTGGAGAGGAGCAGTTAATAACGTGAAGGAAATGAATGACGCGGAAGTAGAGGTGAGGGAAAATTAGGAGAGGTAAATTAGGGGAAGTCAGGGGAAATAAGGTAACGGGAATTAGGGGGAGTTAGGAGTAGTAGGGTTAGCGGAACCATAGGAAGAAAAGGGCAAAACAAGTGGAGGGGCAGTAGGAAAAAGTGAGGGGTAATAAAGTAGGGGAAATAAGGAAAGGAGAAGAATGTAACATAGAGGAAATGAAAAGTGTGGAAGAAGAAGTGAGGAAAAATTGGGGAGGGAAATTAGAGGAAGTAAGAAGAAATAAGGGAAGGCTGAAAGAGGGAATGGGACGTAGAGGAAGTGGAGGAAAATAAGAAAAGGAAAAAGAGGGAAAGTAATTGGAAATAAGAGAGGGGAGTTAGTAAGAATGAGGAAAAACAAGAGAAAGGGATATACTGGTAATGAGGGTTGGAAAATTAGGGAAAATAAGGAAATTAGAAATAAGTCAAATGGGGGAAGTGAGGAAAAATGATGGAAGGAGAAGTGGGAATAGTGATATGAGATGAAGTAGCAAAAATTAGAGGAAATTTTGGAAGAGAAAGTATGAAAAAATGAGGGTAGGGAAGTAGAGGGAATGAAGGGAAGTGAGGAAAATATGAGATGGAGGAATAAGGAGAATCAGGGTTAGTAGGGGAAGTGAGAAGAAATGATAAAAAATGATAAAAGGGTAAGTGCGGAAAATAATTTCAGGGGAAGTAGGGAAAATGAGGGCAAATTAGGGAGGGGAAGTAGGGGAAGAGAGTGTAAGTTAGGGGATGTAGCGGAAATTATCAGAAATGCGGGTGAGTAGGGTCATGGAAGGGAAGTAGGGAGAGTGAGAGGTCGGAAAGTAGGGGAAACGAAGGCAGGAAAAGTAAGTAATATAGGGGAAATTATGTGTGAGGGAGTGAGGAAAATGAGGAAAATGAGAAAAAAGGAAGAGAAGTGAGGGGAAATGAGGAGATCGTAAGTAGTGGAAGTGAGGGGAAATTAGGAAAGGGTCCGTTCGTTGTAATTTTTTCCAAAGAGGGGAACTGAGGGAAAATGATGGTAGATGAAGTAGGGGAAATGAGGAGAACCGAAGTGGGAATGGTGATATCAGGGAGAATGGCGAAAGTGAGAAGAAATGATGGGAGGGAATGTAGGAAAATTAAGGGGTGAAAATGTAGAAAAATGAAGGGGAGTAAAGGAAAGGAGGGGTGGAAGAATACGGAGTAGTAGGAGAAGTGAGAAGAAATGATGTAAAATGATGGGAAATGATAAGAAATGATGGGATGGGAAGTATGGGACATAAGGTGTCGGAAGTAGAGGAATTGAGGGGAAGTAGGGGAAGTGTATCCAATTTAGGGGGAGTAGTGAAAATAATTAGAAATGAGGATGAGTAGGTTTGGGGAAGGGAAGTAGGGAAATGGAAGTATTAGCTGGGGAAACGAGGGGAGGGGGAAGTAGTGAAGGAGAAAGTTGAGAAAGTGGGGGGAACAAAGGGGAAACAAAGTATTGGAAGGGGGAGGTCTTAATAGATTTGTGAAATTAAAGATTTTAACAAGAATTATTGATACTACTTTTTGAATAATAGTCTCCCTGATAAGGATATTATGTTTTAATCACGTCCTGTTCCTGATTTAATCGGCTTGAATAATCCTAATTAGCTTCATAAATCAATACGTACTATATGATTAGAATGTTATTATTATATAATATCATATGTATATAAATATATAATATATATAACATATAATAATATATATATACATATGTATATATATAATATATATATGTAATATATGATAATATGTAATATATAACATAATATAATTTCCCCTAATATATAATAAATAATATATGATATGATATAATTTCCTGTAATAAATAATAAATATTATATAATCCCAGGAAAAATGGAAAGAAATAATTAATTAATTATAACTTTTCCTGTAATAAAATTGTATCTCTAAGGATTTTGTACATACTATAAAAAAAGAATTATGATGGCACTTTTCCTCCTTGATAAGAGTAAACTATATACAACAATTAAGTTTGTTAATGCAAAAAGTTACGTGTTCGCAATCTGGAATGTTTGATAATTTAAACAAACACCTCACGCGACTCCCGCATATTAAGGAAAACACATACGAAAAATATCAGCTTTCCCGCATAGGTATAATTTACAATTGACCGTTTCATGATTTATGGAAACGACCCATATGGGAATTCTCTTTTTTATGTTTCTTAATTTACAGCCATTTGTCAGAGTCTTGCGAAACGTGAATTTTTTCCGGAATTTATAATTATCTTTTCCAGAATCAGATATAAGCAGATTTTGATTAAATCAATAATGATGAGAGAATTAAAATGAGATGAGGCGAAATAAACGGAGATGCAGAATCCAACTTTGAACACGATCATCGTGCGTTTCGAATAAAAGCCGTTGTTGTTTCCATTGGATTTCAGTTCGTGGCAAACCACCGGCTGAATAATAAGTGAAATCATGAAGTTCACCATTTTTTATGTTTTATCTGCTTTCTGTATTTTTTACGTAAGTCATTCCGTCAATATTCATTTGTTTAAATTTGTTGTCAGAAAAAATGATTTTCATAATATTGATCGGTTGAGGTAATTAGCATGCCAAAAATAAAATCTCTGAGAAAAATAGATTTCCTATGATTTTAGGAATCAAGATAATATCACTGATGTCATTTCAAATAAGAAATATTATTTGTTTAAATCTTCTTTAATAAAAAAATCATGTTTCTTTTGTAAGACATCGCTGATGATGAAATTTTATTTCTCAAAATCATGAAAAACTATTTTTTACCTGATTTTTGGAACAAAAATAAAAAGGGGGTCATTGGTTCGTCGACCGAGAATTGATAAATTGATAAGGTAATTTCAACTGCAAATGTGCAATCATCGTGTACTTATTTACATATTTAGAATATTCATAATCAACTTTATGACATCGCTTTTCCGAATGTATTTCGATCATAATGTAATTGAAGCTAAATTGAAGCTAAATAAGCAAGCAAAGTTATATCTTGACTTTAGGAATTATGTAACAAATACCATCTATTTCAAGAAAGAAATGATATTAGAGTCAAATATATTCCATCTTTATTAATTGTTAATTTATTTATTTATTCAATAACAGGTGAAAAGCGATTCCATTACTGAATTTAAGGCCATAGCAGATAAGACAACTCAAAATATAATTGAGTATGATCAACAGCTGAACACTTGGATTTTAGTTACATTAAGTATTTTAAAAGATACGTCAACAGAGGCTTTAGGTGAATCATGGAAAGCTACATTCAATCTAACAGATGTGAGTATTATATTACGTTTGCATTTTTTATTTGTAAATTAATTTTTTCGACTGGGTACTGATTTAAAAAAAAAATACCGGTACTAATCCATGAGGATTTATTTTTCTGATCAGTGGATGAGGATCCTGATCAGGTGATGAGCATTTTTTTTTGTCGAGTTATGAGAATGTTTTTTTAATCAAGTGATGATGATATTTTTCTTTTCGAAGAATAAGTGTTTTTTCTGATCGAGTCCTGATGATTTTTTTCTGATCGAGCTATGAGGATGTTTTGTAATCGAGCCGTGCGGATTTTTTTCTGATCAACCGATGGGGATTCTGATCCAACGATGAGGAATTTTTCTGATTGAGTTATGAGTATTTTTTTTGATCGATCGATGGGGATCTCTTTCTGATGCAGCTATTAGGATATTTTTCTGATCAAACCATGAGGATTTTCTTTGACCAACCAAAGAGGATTTTGACCGAGTTATGAGGACTTTTCCTGATCAACTGATGAGGATTCTAATAGAGCTAGGAAGGTTTTTTTTGAGTCCTGAGGATTTTTTTCTGATCGAGCGATGATGATTTTTTCCTGATTGAGTTATGAGTATTTTTTCTGATCGAGTCATAAGGATTTTTTATGAAAAACTAATGATGATTCTGAATGAGGAATCAGGATTTTTTTTTGATTGAGCGATAAGGTTTTTTTTATCGACCGATGAGGATCTTTTTCTGATACAGCTATTAGGATTTTTTTCTAATCAAACCATGAGGATTTTCTTTGACCAACTGAAGAAGATTTTGATCGAGTTATGAGGACTTTTTCTTATCAACCCATGAGGATTCTAATAGAGTTAGGAGGGTTTTTTTCATTCGAGTCCTGAGGATTTTTTTCTTTTGATCGAGCTATAAGAATTTTCTACTAGTCCATCCATGCAGATTTTTTTTTTTTGATCGAACGATGAGGATTTCTTTCTGATCGAGCCATTGAGATTTTTTTCTGATCGAGCAGAAGATTTTTTTCTGATTGAGTCATAAGAATTTTTTTCTTATCGAGCCCTGCAAATTTTCTTCTGATCAAGTGATGAGGATTTTTTTGATCAAGCTATGCAACATTTTTTTATACTAGCTTTTAGGGTTTTTTGATCGAGGCATGAGGATTTTTTTTTATCAAGCCATGAGGATTTTTTTCTGATCGAGGTTTGAGGAGTTTTTTCTGAGCGAGCCATAAGGATTTTTTTCTGATCAAATGATGAGGATTCTGATCGAGCGATGCGGATTTCTTTGTTATCTGTTTCTGATCGAGTCACAAGAATTTTTTTTACTATAGCCATGAGAATTATTTTTGATCGAGCCATGAGGATTTTTTTTGTACTAGTCATAAGGATTTTTTTTGTGATCGAGCAATGAAGATTTTTTTTGATCGAGCGATGAGGTTTGTTTTGATCGATCGATGAGGA
Organism: Andricus grossulariae; assembly: GCA_011634705.1. NCBI lineage: Eukaryota > Metazoa > Arthropoda > Insecta > Hymenoptera > Cynipidae > Andricus > Andricus grossulariae. The sequence continues at coordinate 16,179 of JAABKJ010005891.1, read as the reverse complement.
TCTTTTTCTGATGCAGCGCAGCTATTAGGATTTATTTTTCTGATCAAACCATGAGGATTTTCCTTGTCCAACCAAAGAGGATTTTGATCGAGTCATGAGAACTTTTTCTGATCAACTGATGAGGATTCTAATAGAGTCAGGAGGGGTTTTTAATCGAGTCCTGAGGATTTTTTTGTTTTGATCGAGCTATAAGAATTTTGTTCTAATCGACGATGAGAATTCTGATCGAGCAATGAGGATTTCTTTGTTGAAAAAAAAGCGAAAATTATTTTTGATCGAGCAATCAGGATTTTTTTCTGATCAACTGATAAGGATCCTGGTCGAGCGACGAAAATTTTTTTTTCTGATCTAGCGATGAAGATTATTTTTCTGCTCGAGCTATGAGGATTTTGTTTGTACTAGTCATGAGGATTTTTTGTGATCGAGCTATGAGGATTTTTTTTCTGATCGAGCGATGAGGATTTTTTTCTGATCGAGCCATGAAGATTTTCTTCTGATCAAGTAATGAGGATTGTTTCTGATCAAGCTACGCGGAATTCTTTTGTACTAGCCTTTAAGGTTTTTTGATCGAGCCATGAGGATTTTTTTTTATTAAGCCATGACGATTTTTTTCTGATCGAAGTATGAGGAATTTTTTCTGATCAAACCCTGAGGATTTATTCTGATGAAACTATTAGAATTCTGATCGAGCAACGAGGATTACTTTGTCAAAGAGCGAGAATTATTTTTGATCGAACCATGAGGATTTTTTTCTGATCAACTGATAAGGATCCTGATCGAGCGACGCATTTTTTTTCCATTCTAGCGATGAAGATTTTTTTTCTGCTCGAGACATGAGGATTTTGTTTTTACTAGTCATGAGGATTTTTTTGTGATCGAGCTATGAGGAATTTTTTCTGATCGAGCCATTGAGATTTTTTTCTGATCGAGCAGGGAATTTTCTTTCTGATCGAGCGATGAGAATTTTTTTCTGATCGAGCCATGAAGATTTTCTTCTGATCAAGTAATGAGGATTTTTTCTGATCAAGCTACGCGGAATTTTTTTGTACTAGCCTTTAGGGTTTTTTGATAGAGCCATGAGGATTTTTTTTTGATCAAGCCATGAGGATTTTCGTGATCAAGGTATAAGGAATTCTCTGTTTAAGATCGAGAATTATTTTTGATCGAAACATGAGGATTTTTTCTGATCAACTGATAAGGATTCTGATCGATCAACGAAATTTTTTTTCTGATCTAGCGATGAGGTTTTTTTTGTGATCAAGTTATGAGGACTTTTTTTCTGATCAAGCGATGAGGATTTTTTTCTGATCAAGACATGAAGATTTTCTTCTGATCAAGTAATGAGGATTTTTTCTGATCAAGCTACGCGAGAATTTTTTGTACTATCTTTTAGGGGTTTCGATCGAGCCATAAGGACTTTTTTGATCAAGCTATGAGGATTTTCATTGATCGAGGTATGAGGAATTCTTTGTTAAAGAGCGAGACTTATTTTTGATTGATGATTTTTTTTCTGCTCGAGCCATGAGGATTCTTTTTGTACTAGACATGAGGATTTGTTTGTGATCGAGCTATGAGGATTTTTTTCTGATCGAGCTATAAGGATTTTTTTTCTGATCGACTATCAGGATTTTTTTCTTATCAAGTCACGAGGATTTTCTTCTGATCAACCGATGGTGATTTTGATCGTTCCATAAGGATTTTTGGTTTGTTTGACCGATACAGGTTTTTTTTTCTGATCGAGTCATCAGGGATTTTTTCTGAACGAGCCATGTAGACTTTTTCAAAATCATGCGGATTTTTTTTGGATCGAGTAATGAGTATTTTGTGTACAAGCCATGAGGATTTATTTTGATCGAGCAATGCAAATTTTTTTCGGATCAAGCTATGAGGATTTTATTTTTCACTTGCCGTGAGGATTGTTTTTGACTGAGCCATTAAGACATTTCTCTGATCGATTCATGAGGATTTTTTCTTTTCGAGCGATGGAGATTTTTTTCGGATGAAGCCATGTGGATTTTTTTTCATCGAGTCACGAGGATTTTTTTTCTGATCAAACGATGAGGATTCTGATCGAGCAAATGAGGATTTCTTTGTTATCGATCCATGAGGAATCACTTCTGATCGAGCCATGAGGATTTTTTTCTGCACGAGGTATGAGGAATTTTTTTGTACTAGTCATGAGGATTTTTTGTGATCGAGCTATGAGGATTTTTTCTGATCGGGCTATAAGGATTTTTTTTCTGATCAAGCTATCCGGATTTTCTTCTTATCGAGTCACGAGGATTTCCTTCTGATCAACCGATGGTGATTCTGATCGTTTAATGAGGATTTTTTTTTGATCGCGCGATGAGGATTTTTTTTCTGATCGAGCGATGAGGATTTTTTTCTGATCGAGCCATTAAAATTTTCTTCTGATCAAGTGAAGAGGATTTTTTCTGATCAGAATACGCGGAACTTTTTGTACTAGCCTTTAGGGTGTTTTGATCGATTCATGAGGATTTTTTTCTGATCAACTGATAAGAATCCTGATCGAGCGACGAAATTTTTTTTTATGATCCAGCGATGAGGATTTTTTTTCTGCTCGAGCCGTGAGGATTTTTTTTGTACCAGACATGAGCATTTTTTGTGATCGAGCTATGAGGATTTTTTTCTGATCAAGCTATGAGGATTTTTTTCTAATAGAGCTATCAGGGTTTTTTTCTTATCAGGTCAGGAGGATTTTCTTCTGATGAACCGATGGCAATTCTGATCGTTTGATGAGGATTTTTTGTTTGTTTGACCGATTCGGATTTTTTTCTGAACGAGTCATGAGGACTTTTTCCTATAGAACCATGAGGATTTTTTTGGATCAACCGATGAGTATTCTAATTGAGTGACGAGAATTTTTTTCCGATTGAGCAATGATGATTTTTTTCTGATCGAATCAGGTGGATTTTTTTTCTGATCAAGCCATGAGGATTTTTTATCACATCGTTTCATGAATTTCCTTAAATAAATAAATATTTATACTCATATTTTCAGATCCTAACAGAAAAAGCGAAAATAAAGGAAGAGAAGGATTGTATTGCCTCTCAAAAAAGCAAATTACGTCAAATAATTGAAGGAGCTGCTTTCAAACTCGACAAGTGTATCAGGAATTCTTTGGAGATTGGAGAACCAACTCGAAAAAATATTCAAGGGGCACATCAGGTAATTTTCATCAATACGATTAAAATTATATGCAATTTCATCCATCAAATGGAAACAATTAATAATTAATAAATTTCAAAACTGATTTTTGCCGATAAAAATTTTTGGATACCCTTAAAGGGGCCAACAATGATAATGGATAATTACTATTCAAAATAACAATTTTTCTAGAACATGAAAAAATCTGCCTCAGCGTGGATTTGAACCTGGAATACCGATAGTATTCCCCTGCGAAAAGATAGCTATTGAGAACAAGAAAAGGTCTGCTAAGGTTTCGGTGTCGTAATTTGTGAACGCTCCACCCATATAGAGTGGTGTTCGGGGTTCGAATCCGGGCTGAGGCAGATTTTTTTTCTTGTATCATCTATCTGACATAATCGTTTTAACATCAAAATTGTTATTAATTACTGTTTAACAGGCATGTGTAAAGATCCAGGACGATTTGAACCAGGTGAAAAATACTTGTGGAACAAAGACTGACAAGCAAGAAGAATGTATTTCTCTCAAAGTAGATGAACTTAAATCTTCTCTAAAAGGAATCCTGGAGCAAGTGGAAATTTACAACATTGAAGCGGGTACCATAAAACCTAGAATATTGAGTGACGTGATGCATTGCAACGCAAAAGTTTTGACCGAAATACACGAGTCAGTAACTACTGTCCAAGATACTCTTAAAAACTGTCTTTAATTTAAAATAAAAAAATCTTGAAAATAAAGAAAATTTCGTGAAGAAATTTTTCGAAACATTATTTTGGGAATAGCAAACTGAAAATTTATTGTAAAATAGGATGTATTGATAAGAAAATACCATTTTTTTTTAAATAGAATATTAAATAATAAAATTTGTAATTATTGTTCAAAACTAGTAAATGTTTTTATAATTTTTATTTTGCTTATTTAGATACCAGTTTTGTTTATTTATTAATAAATATTTTTCATATTTTCGGAGAAATGAAAAAATTGAAATTATGGTACCGGTAACAAAAAATTACCGGTACCGAAAATAAGATTTCTGGGAAAATTAAAAATGATTCAGGTTTTATTTCAAAAAATGAATGATGAGTTTTGATTATTTCAAAATATGTTGGAAGACAATTATTTTAATTTCGAAGAATTTTAGAAATTCGTAGGAAAACTGGATTATTTAAAAAAATATTTAAAATTTTTACAAGTTTTGAAAAGGTTCAAAGATAATTTGAAATTTGGAAAGATTTAAAAATATTTTTTAAAGCAATGTAGATTTTTCAAGACTTTGAACAAAATTTAGAAATCTTTTAAGAATTTTGGAAGTCTTCAAGATAATAATTTTTTTTTAAAGAATTCTAGCAAAATTTAATATCATTTTTTATTTGAGAAAATTAATTTGAAGGGAATTTTTAAAGAGATTTTAAAAACTATAGAATATTAAAATGAATAGGAAAATTTGAATAATTTCAAAAGATTTTAAAAATTTTTGAAAAAAAAAGAATAATTCAAACTTTGAGATTTTGAAAAATTTTAAAGAAAATGTAGAGTTTTAAGGATATAAAAAGAAGTTTTACTTTTTAAAAATTTTGAAATGTTTCAAAATGATAAATTTATGATGTAAATGATTTTGAACATGAATGAATGATATTATTTATGATAATATTCTTCATGATTTTTCATCGGGCCATTTTTTATTTAAACAAAATAATTTTAAGATAATATTCAAACAGATTTCAAAATACTTTTAAACGTTTCTAAAATAGTAAAAAAAAAATCTGGAAGACTTTGAGGCAATTTTAATAATTTTACAAAATTCAAAACGAAATTGGTAGGTTTCAGGAATATAAATAAATTGTCTTAAAATTTATAATAAAATTTAAAATGATTATGTATAAGATTTCAAAACATTTCAAATAATTTCTTAAAATTTGTAAAATTAATATAGAAAATTTCAAAGCAAAATAAGTGAATTTTGCGAAAATACAAGATTTTAGAATAAATTCGAGTAAGTTTAAGAAATATTCAAAATTTTGAAACGATACAAAAATAATTCAAAATTTTAAAAGATTTTAAAAAATTTGTAACAAAATGTAAATTTGTGAAGATTTACCAAAAAATTGAAGATTTACAAAAAAATTGAAGATTTTAAGAATTTTGAAAGGTTTCAAGAAAATAAAACACGATCTTTTAAATTTCAAGGAAAAATTTTAATGATTTAAAAAAATTAATTTTTCAAGAATATTTAAAAAGATTTTAAAAAATTTCAAAAGATTTCTAAAAATGTCGAAGAAAATCTGGACGATTTTAAGGTATTTCTTTTTCAATTTTGAAAAATTTTTCAATATTTTAGGAATAATTCGAGTTAGCATGAATGAATTTTAACGATTCAGCTACTTTCTTAAAAATTTGTCTTTTTTTGGATAAACTAAATTCTTTTCGTTTTAAAATAAAATATTTTTGTAGTTGAAATATTAACTATAACATTTTTCATTGAAAATTCATATTTTTTGGTTCAAAATTTAACTACTTGAATAAAAATTGAAAAACAATGTTAAAAATTTAATTTTTCGGTTGAAGATTCATCATTTTAGTTAAAAATTATTCTCTGGTTAATAATAAAACTAATTTTGTTGAAAATTCGTCTTTGTTGGCAGAAAATTATTTTTTTTTGTTGAAAATTCATCGTTTTACTTGAAAATTATTATATTTGGTTGATTTACCTATTTTGTTAAAATTTTGTTATTTTCACATAAATTTAACTCTTTTGGATTGAAAATCAAAATATTTTTTCAGTTGAAGTATTAATTATTATATTTTTCGTCAAAAATTTACCTTTTTTGGTTAAAAATTCAACTATTTTGGTTAAAATTATTTTGTTTGTTTGTTGAAAATTCATATTTTCAGCTTAAAAATCAAATTATTTTATAAAAAATTTGTCGTTTTTGGTCCAAATATCATGTTTATGTTAAAAAATGCAATTGGTTGAAAATTATTATTTTTTTTTTTCAGAATTCAACTATTTTGTTAAAAATTCGTTTTTTCTTGATAGGATCAACTGTTTTTGAATAAAAAATTAAAATTTGGTTGGCTGAAATATGAATTATTATGTAATATGTTTTGCGTTGAGAAACTATTTTTTTTATTGTTTGAAGCTTTACAAATTTAATTCAAAATTCATCTCTTCGGTAAAAATATAACTATTTTGTTGAAAATTGTTTTTTTTTTGCATAAAATTAATTTTCTTGGTAGAAAAATCATCTGTTTGGTTAAAAATTCAACTATTTAGTTAAAATTAGGTTTTTTGTTAAAAACTTATATTATCAGGTTAAAAAATTAAATTATTTATACAGAAAATTTGTCGTTGGTAAAAATCGAGTCACTTTTTGCTAAAAATGCAACTGCTTGAAAATTAATTTTTTTTAGTTGAGGATTTAAATATTTTCTTGAAAATTCGTCTTCTTCGGACAAACTCAAATGTTTTTGATTTGAAACTTTTTTTTTTGTTGAAATAATTTTTTTTGTTTAAATTTTGATTTAACATATCTGAAATCTTCAAAAGTCATTTTGATTTTTCTCAAGAATCTTATATAGAACAATTATATTTCTATAATCTTAAAAAGAAAAAAAGAAATGAATAGTTATTCGAGATTTTTATTTTTTATTTAAAATTGTTTTTCCCTTCAAATGAAAAAATACACGCGCGCAAAGCGCGCGATTGATAAAGTTAGCTTACATAAAAAAAAATGTTTGCAATAATTTATAAAAAATGAGGACAAACAGAGATATTTTCCACTTCTTAATAACTTTACGGAATGCCCCACAATTATTATATAAAAAGTGGAAGTAGCCTACGGGTTATAGTTGGTGTCAAGCCACCAGCTAATTAAGTGAAAAGTATGAAGTTCCCACTATTGACTTTATCTGCTCTTTACATTCTTCAGGTGATTTTTTTTTTATTATTATTTTATTAATTTATTTATAATTCACACAGTTCTTTGTAGAAATTTATTTATTTACAGAAAAAAAATTATTTATTAATAATTATTTAAATAAATTAATTAATAATTAAATTTATTAATTATAATTATTAACTAATCAATTATTTATATTTATTTTTAAATACAAAATATAATATCTAATTTTATATAACCATCAATCGAAGAATAAATAGTGAGTTGTTAAAACCCTTTTTCCTCTTTTTTGAAAAATTCTTTTTTTTTCTTCACAGTTTTCAAGAAACTTCCCCTTTTTCTCGTTTCATCTCATAAATTTGAACTGAATTAATAGAAACTTATTAAGAAAAATCCAACTATTCTAGGGGAAAAATTAATGTTATTTTTTAATTTAATTTTTTTTTTCAATCTAAAAATTTGTTTAAGATTATTTTATTTTTTAATGCAACTATTTTCTTGAAAAATCATCTTTTTTGGTAAAAATTTAACCACATAGTTGAAAGTTGAACTGCATTATTAATAATTTTTTTTTAAAGATTTATCGTTGTGGTTGAAGATTTTAATATTTTGTTGAAAATTCGTATCATATTTGGTCGAAAATTAATTTTTTCAACAGCAAATTAAACAATTTCTTTTTTGGCTGAAAATTTATTTTTCATCTCTTTGTTTCAAAATTTACCTAATTTAATGAAAACTTGTTTAATTTGGGTTTAAAGTTTTTTTTTGAGCAGAAAATTGAACTATTTCACTTTTGGTTGAAACATCATATTTTTTAGTTGAAAATTCAAGCATTTGGCTGAAAATTGATGTATATTGTTAATATTTCGTCCTTAAAAAAAAAACATATTCTTGGTCACAAAATCAAATTTTTGGGTGAAACTTTAATTCTTCGGTTGAAATTTGAACTCTTTTATTGAAAATTTATTTTTATTGTTGAAGATTAATTATTTTAGTTGCAAATTGATATTTTAAATTGAAAATTGGTAAAAAATAATTAATTTTTGGTTTAAAATACAACTGTTTGGTTGAAAATTCCTCTTTTTTTGTTGAATCCGGCTGTTTTTGATTTAGAATTAAATTTTTTTTCCAAAATATTAACTGTTACATGTTTCGCAGTAAATTAATTTTTTATTAAAAATCAACTACTTTGTTTAAAGTTAAACTACGTATAAAAAAAATTTGTTTTTGGTTGATAATTCATCATTTTATTAAAAAATTTAATTACACTATCATAAATTAACTTTTTTGTTGAAAATTCATATTTTCGGTTTGAGAATTCAAAAAAGAATTCGTCTTTTTCTTTCGAAAATTTAACAATCTGATAGAAAATTAAACTGTGTAGTTGAATTTTTTTTTGAAAATTCATTTTTTTTTTCAAATTCAACCACTTTTGTAGAAAATTAAACTATTGATTATAAAATTTAAGTATTTTATTGGAAAATATGGTGTTTTTATTTTTGATAAAAATTAACTTTTTAAATTGAAAATGTAGTTATTCCATTTTGGTAAAAAAAATTTCCTTTAATAAATAAAAATTCAACTAATTGGTAGAAAATTCATGTATTTTGTTAAAAATATGTTTTTTTGTTAAATTTAACTCGTTAAAAATTATTTTTTTTTTGTTTCTTCAAAATTAGTTTTTGAAAGTGAAAATTTAACTATTCGATTTTTGGTTCAAAACATATATTTTTTAGTTAAAAATTCAATATTTTCGTTAAAAATTCATATTTTCGGGTTCATAATTCAAAGGAAAATTCGTCTTTTTGTTTCGAAAATTTAACAATCTGATAGAAAACTAAACTATTTAATTGAAATTTTTTGTTTGAAAATTAATTTTTTTTTTTTAAATGCAACTACTTCCGTAGAAAATTAAACTATTAATAATGAAATTTAAGTATTTTATTGAAAAAATATGTTGTTTTTCTTTTTGGTAAAAATTAATTTTTTAAATTAAAAATGTAGTCATTCCATTTTGGTAAAAAAAATTTCCTTTATTAAATAAAAATTCAACTGCTTGGTAGAAAATTCATGTATTTTGTCAAAAATACGTTTTTTTAGTTAAATTCAACTCGTCAAAAATTAGATTTTTTGTTTGCTGAAAATTAGTTTTTTTAACTGAAAATTTAACTATTCGATTTTTGGTTCCAAACATATATTTTTTAGTTAAAAATTCAATATTTTCGTTAAAAATTCATATTTTTGGGTTAAAAACTCAATATTTTCGTTAAAAATTCATATTTTTGTGTTAAAAATTCATTTTTTCAAAATCAAAAATCCGGCTTTTCGGCTTAAAACTGCAACAATTTGGTAGAAAATTAAATTATTTGTTTGAAAATCAACTTTTTGGATGCAAATTTTTTTTTTCGAAAATCAAACTACTTTGGTAGGTAAAAAATTAAACTATTTCGGAAAAAAATTATTTGGTTGAAAATTAAACTATTAATTAAAAAAATTCAACTATTCATTCGAAGAATAGTATTTTTTGTTAGAAAATAATGTTTTGTCTGAATATGTAGCTATTCCATTTTTGGTTGAAAATTTTTATTTCATAACTTGAAAATTCAACTATTAGATAAAAAAAATAATTTTTTTTCGTTTCATTGCATTAAATTAAATAATAATTATAATAAATACTAGAAATTACTTTTAGAAACACATAATAAATAATAAAAAATATTTTTCGAAAAACATTATAATTGTATAATAAAAATATTTTTCAATATTTATCATTAAATAATAATCAAATTCATCTATTTGGGTGAAAAATAATTTTGTTTATTATATAAAACTTTTTTAGACTGGTTAATAATAATGTAAAAATTAAGTTATTGGTAAAAGCCTCTAATTTTTACATCATTAATTTTATTTGTTGAAAATTCATAATTTTGCTTGAGAATTCAACTGTTTAGTTAAAAATTTGTTTTTTTTTTAAATTAGTTTTTTTAACTACAGATTCAATTTGTCCATTTTTTGTTAAAAAATTATCTTGTTTGCATGAAAGTTAGCCTTTTGGTAGAAAATTATTTTGTTAAAAGTTTAATTATTTTGTTGCAAATCCAACGATTCAGTCGAAATAATCTTTTTTGTTGAAAAAATCAACATTTTTGTTCAAAACTCATTTTTTATTTTGGAAAAGTCATGCTTATTATTTGAAAAATTCATCCCTATTGTCTGAAAATGAACATTTTTATCAAAAATTTAACACCTACGAACTTTTTTTTCTGGCAATATATTTAATTTTTAATATTTATTTGACGCTCTTTAAAAAAGAAAGAAAAAAAAAGTTATATGAAATTTCTAGGTGGAAGGTGATTCAATCGCGAAAATAAAAAAACTCGCGAATGATGTGGCTCAAGAAACTCTTTACTGTGATCAAGATTTTTTCAATTCAGTAATAATGATGTTGAGCAATATGAAAGATGTGGCTACATTTTCATTATTTGAAACCTGGAATTCGACATATATTCTCATTAATGTAAGTAATAAATATTTAATCCACTCTATAAAGGAATTTTCCTTTATGGTTTATGGTTTTTCTTTATATCTCAAATTGAAGCTAAAACACAAAAATCCATATGAAATTTGTTGAATAAACAATTTTTAGCAACATTTTTTCCAATGGACGCTTCAATTACTCCTTTGAAATTGGCAGCAATTAATATAAATTAATGTAAATCTATATTTGTCGATTTTATAAATCATTAGAAAGGTTGGATGCATTTTAAGATCGACGGATACATGTAGTAAATCTTTAAAGAACTTAGGTTTACAATTGATAAATTAAAAAATGTTCAATCTTTAAGTTTAAAATTTAAAATTTCGTGAATATGAAAATTTTACTTTTATAATATTCACGTTAGAAAATATTTAAGACAAAATGTATAAAAATATTGCGATTGTTTTGTACATTCAACTCGTCAAACAGAAGAAAGCTACCTGCAGAAATCATTTAAGAAATAACATTCTTTTTTCATTTATAAACATTTTTGAAAAAGGTAAAGATACCTTAGTTTTATCTAATAAAGAATCGATTTTTTTATTTATTATTTAAATGTTGCTAAAGTCACTCAGAGAGAAAGTCATCTTAAAACAAAAGCATCATCCTCTATCCTGTTTTGTTTTGATATGAATATCTGTCTTATACAAACAGGATTAACTGAAAAATTAAATGCAGTTTTTCACAAAATCTTTGCTGCAAAAAACTTATTTTTAAATAAATAAAAATCCTCTCAACCTTAAATTTTAGAGGAAATTCAATTTGTGTCAAGAAACATCCTTCCTGCAAGAAGAGGGATCAGAATTTTTTTTCTATAATCTCTAAGTTTACGATAGTTATTTACATTTAAACATAATAATTTGTATTGATTAAATTAATTTCATAATCTAGAATGTAAATAAATCGGCTGAAACAAAGGAACAAAAGGACTGTATTGCTTCTGAAAGAAAAAAATTGAGCGACATAATCGAAGGAGTAGCCTATCCTCTTTTCAGCTGCGGCAGACATGCTTTAGAATTCGCAAATCCAATTCGAAAAAAAGTTCAAGATGGCCACAAGGTAATTTCAATAATATGATAATAATATTATTATTAATAGTGTTTAAACAATTGGGTATTATATAAATTATTTTACAGGCAAGCATGCAGATTTTAAGTGATTTGCAATCAGTTAAAGAAAGTTGCTCCTCAAGGATAGCTAAACTAGAGGATGAATGTATCTCAATGAAACTAAAGAAACTTGAAATTTCTTTAATGGATTTACTGCAAAAATTGATTACTTTTAAGATTGAAGGAAGTACCATAAAACCCAAAATACTCAGTGACACCTTAGATTGCAACGCTCAAGTTTTGACAGGCATACACAAAGAAATAACAAATCTTCATAAAAGGCTTAAAGAATGTCTTCAATAAATTTGTTAATTAACCAACTGTTTGCAATAATAATTGATTTTATTGTATTGAGAATCATACACAAAAAAAGTTTATTTTTAGTTGAAGATTGACCCCAAATTGAGCCCTTCTCTAGAAAAACCATCTAAGTCGACTTACGTTTTGGCATGTCTTTTTACAAACCAAAAAGCATTTTTTCGAGTTTTTAAAATCCATGCATAATATAAAACATGTATTTTTGGGTTTGTAAAAACACATTTTGAGTGTAAAACCTGAAATTATTTTAATTACCTCAATCTCCAGAGAATCTGTTTCCATCGTGTCCTTGTCGACGTCATATTCTTCCACGATGGCGATGAGATTTCCAACATGCACCATTTTTTATAACGGAAATACATTTGAGCATGTAGTTCTTAGCGTCGTGATTTTTTTTTAGATTAAGATTCTTATCAGAGTTGTTTTTTATTTATCGGCAGATTTTTCTCTAGAAATAATATTTGTGCGAAACGGAAATTGAATTTTCAGTATGGTTGACCTTGAAAGTATGACTTCAAAATTTTGTGTCCAGAAAAGGGTTTTTCGAAAAATTTGTTTTACAAAAATCTAGTGCCTACAATTCTAAATCGATTTTGATTATCTTTGGAATATTCCTAACTAAATTCAAAAAGAAACAGTTTGTAGGAGTGCGAGTCGGTTCCGTACCAGAATCAAATTTTCAATTTTTGACTTATTCTTTATCAATTGTTTACTAGATATCGCTTATTAAACATTTTGTCACAAATGCTGTATCTCCTAAAATTATTAGCATTTAAAAAAAATTGTTTTTGAAACTATTGGGTGTTATTGAAATCAACAATTTTTTGGATATTTCAGGTTTCTTTTCAGAAATCATTAGATGATGATAACAGAGATAAAACTTCTTTTGTTCATTTTAGCATCTAAATCATAGCCTATGTAAGAAAAAGGGCAAACAATTTTTGCAATAAGATTTGTTGGAACCTGAATTTAGCCTATGAACATTAAAAAAATTTATTTTTCTAACCGACTTCAATCTTTCAACAATGAGAAGATCCTGCGTTTCAGAGAGACTATTATAGCTGAATGAGAAAAGAAGATTTCAAAATTTGAATAATTTTGGGCTAAAATTGGGATTGAAGAAATTTGTTTTCAAAATCTGTTTGTGCTTTTTTACGTAAGCTCAAGAAAATAGTTCAATTTTCAACCTAAGTGAAGAATTTTCAACTAAAATTAGGAATCTTCAACTGGAATAGTTGAATTTTAAACCAAAAAGATGTCTTTTCAACTAAAACAGTAAATCTTCAACTAAAACTAGCTGAATTTTCAGCAACAAATAATTTTTGCTAAAAACGATAAAGTGTTAACCGTAACTTAAATAAATAAATTTTAAGTTACAAAAAATAATGTTCAACCAAACAGATGAATTTTCAACTGAAACTATGGAATGTTCAATTGGAATGAGTTAAATTTTCAGTTCAGAAAATTACTTTTCACAAACAAAGCTAACTTTCAAAAAAATACTTACATTTACAAAATATATAAAAAACGTGAATTTTCAACTTAAAAAAGATCATTTTTCAACCAAAAATTGAGTAATTAAATTTGTAGTCAAGAAATGAATTTTCAACCATAAAGATGAATTTTGATCTAAAATTATGAAATTAACATTTTTAGTTTAAAAAACAAAATAATTTTCAACCAAAGAAGAAATAAATTTTCAACAAAATAGTTAAATTTTCGGCAAAAAAATTCCTTTTTATCCAAAGAAAAAACAAGATTTCAGTGAAATAGCTCATATTTCAATCAAAAAAATAAATTTTTTATTAAAATGATGACTCTTCAACCAAAAAAACTAATTCTTAACAAAAGAGTTTAACTTTCAACCAAATAATTTTATTTTTAACATAAATGATGAATTTTCAACTACAATGATAAATATTTAACTGGAATACTTGAATTTTTAACTGAAAAGAAGAGTTTTTGAATATGAAAATTAACTTTCAAAGGAAAGACAATTTTCTAAAAAAAAAAAAGATTTTTAACAAAATATGGAAATTCAAATTTTCAGTTGAAGGAATTAATTTTCAACCAAACAGATTAATTTTCAACTAAAATGATGAATCTTCTACTGGAATAATTGAATTTTGTACAAAAAAGATGAATTTTCAACCATGAAGATTAATTTTCTACAAAGATGTGAATTTTTCACGAAGTGAATAAATTTTCAAACAGCTAGTTTAATTTATAAATGAATATATCAATTTTTAACCAAATAGTTGAATTTTCGTCTAAAAATTTTATATTTTGAACCAAAAATAAAATAGTTACATTTTTCTGTTTAAAATGTAATTCTTGACAACCACCAAAAATGGATTTCCAGCAAAATAGTTCAATTTTCTACAAAAAAAAAAGTTAAATTTTCAACCAAAAAGGATGACTTTTTAACAAAATTGTTGAATTTTTAACCAAATAATTGCATTTTCATCTAGGAAAAATGCAATTTCTAATGAAATAGATGAATTTTTAAATTGAAAAGACGAATCAAAAAAATAGTTGAATTTTCATCCAAAAATGAGTTTAGTTGACTTTTCAACAAAATATAAATTTTAAACAACATATCAGTTTTCATCGAAATATTGTGTTTTCAACAAAACAGTTAAATTTTTTTCCAAAAAGGATAACTTTTTAGCCAAGTTGTTAAATTTTCAAATAATTAATAACATTTATTACTGAAAAGATAATCTTCAGGAGGAAGCATCTGCAAAAAATATATAAACAATATTTCCAATACAAATTTAAAACTTTCGAATTTATTTATTTTGAACAAAACACAAATAATTATTGTAGTATAATAGATGACAGTATAAAAAAATACTTAAATTTTCAACAAAAGAATTAAATTTTTGACAAAAAGTTAAATTTTCAACCTAAAAAGATACCGTCTCTACAAAAAAGTATAATAGTTGATATTTTAAATAAAAAAGATGAAATTTAATTTGAAAAAATTTTAAACCCAAAAAGTTGAATTTTCAACAAATTAAAATTTTCCAGACAAGAAAGAAAAATAAGTTTAACTAAAAATATGAATCTTCAACAAAAATTATTTTTTAACGAAGTGATTTAACAAAAATTTTCAAACAAATCTGTTAAAATTTCAATCAAATAATTGCATTTTCATCCAAGAAAGATGTAATTTTTACTAAAATTGATGAATTTTTAAATCAAAAAGACAAATTTTTAAGAAGCTTAAATTTTCATCCAAAAAAGGTTTAAGTTGAATTTTTTATTTCAAAATATAAATTTTCAACCAATCAGTAATTTTTCTACGAAGATACTTGAATTCTCAACCCAAAAAGAAGAATTTTCAACTAAATAGTTGAATTTTCAACCAAAAAGGATGACTTTGACAAATTTTTTGAATTTTCAACCAAATAGTTGCATTTTTATCCAAGAAAGATGTAATTTCTATTAAAATGGATGAATTTTTATGGTTGAATTTTCGATCAAAAACGATTAGTTTTTAAAAAAATTATTGAATTTTCAATTAAAAAGTTAAGTCTCATCCAAGAAAGATGCATTTTCTATTAACTTAGATGAATTTTCAAATTAAAAAGACAAATTTTCAAGAAAAATAGTTGAATTTTCATCGGAAAAATATTTCAGATTGACTTTTCTACACAAAAATATGAGTTTTAAATAAAAAGTAAATTTTCTACGGAAATTCTGGAATATTTAACTCAAAAAGACAAATTTTCAATAAAATAGTTAAATTTTCAACGAAAAAGGATGACTTTTCAACAAAATTGTTGAACTTTCAATTAAACAGTGGTAGCATTATAAAAAAAGATTCATTTTCTACTAAAATAAATAAATTTCCAAATTAAAAAGACAAATTTTCAACAAAATAAAATAATTAAATTTCCATCCAAAAAATATTTCAGTTGACTTTTCACAACCCAAACATGAATTTGAAACACTAAGTAAATTTTCTACGAACATAGTCGAATTTTCCACAAAATAGTTGAATTTTCAATCAAAAAGGATGGCTTTTTAGCGAATTTGTTGAATTTTCAGATTAAAAAGACAAATTTTCAGAAAAATGGTTGAAGTTTCATCCAAACAAGACTTCAGTTGACTTTTCAACAGCAAAATATGAATTTTAAAT
>JAABKJ010005890.1:0-22515 GCA_011634705.1 Andricus grossulariae | reverse complement strand
TTACAGGCAAAGTATATAATCGGGCAATGTATATAATCCTTAGGCATTATATATAATGCTCAAAAGAGATCAGGCAAAGTGTGTAATGAATATTCTCCATTTGAGCTGTTTCCTTTTTTCAAAATTTTATTACTTTTGTGATTTTGAACATATTTTTTTTTATGATTCATAATAAGACACATTTGAAAAAATATATTTGTTGAAAACAGAAATTGAATAAATTTTTGGATTTTTCAGAAACAAACATTTATAAGCCATTTTTGAAGAAAATTTACTTTTGCTTTTCTTTAAACAAATTTTTAAAGATAGTTTACGATGTGATCTAAGAGCCCGGTAAATGTAAAAATAGGATCTCGCTTAGTTTTCGAGAAATAATTAAAAATGCATTGGAATTTTTTTGTCAATTTTCATTTGTTCAAATACAAATCAGAACTTATTTTTCAAGTATCGCCCCCAGAAGTCTGTTTTATGGGGCCTCAAACAATCCAACAAGTAGAAAATTGGGTTTTGTTTAATCAAACAATTAATTATAATTTTTAGGAATTTTGACTTAGAACAGAGTTAGGAAGTCACGGTTTTTCCGAAATATAAACTTAGTTTCAACTTTTGGATGACAGTGAGGTAATAATTAATCCAAGCTGACAAAAATATCTGTTCAAATAATTTATTATTATTTTCAATAATATTACTTTGAATAATACTAGAAAGTTGTGGTTTTTGATGAAATATTCAACATTTTTTCCACTTTTTAGTTAGTATGAGGTAATAATGGATACAATTCAACAAATATAATGTTTTTAACCGATTGTTATTATTTATAACTATCTTATCTAATGGTTATGCTAGATAGTAGCAGTCTTTTTTCTGAAATTTTCAACCTATAGTCTACTTTATACTCAGAGTGAGGTAATAATTAATGCAAATGTGAAAACTGAAAAAAAAGTTCAAAAGTTCAGAAAAAACCGTAACTATCAAGCAGCAATAAGAAATATAGTTATAAACAATGATTATTCATTTGAAAAATATGTCTGTTAAATTGTATCCAATATTACCTAACACTAATTGAAAAATGGATAAAAAGTGGAAAGTTATAGAAAAAACTGAAACTTCCTATAATTATTCTAAGTAAATATTGTGATAAATATAAGTTCAAACAATCATTTATGATCAATTGAATTTATTATTGGTTCGATTTAACTGAACAGTTGATAATAAGCTGAAAAATTTGGAAAAAACCGCGACTTTATAACTCGAGACTAAAAGAAAATTGCTAAAAATAATAATAAATTGTTTGAATAATTTATATAAACATCTAATTATCATTGAAAAGTAGCATTATTTATAATTTGCATGAATGTAAACAATCCAAAAAATCATAATTAGCGCCAAAAACTCGCGAAACTAAATTTTTCACTTACAAGGCTTTATTTGGAACCCTTCAAAACAGACTTATGGGTGTGACATTTAAAACATAAGTTTTTATTCGTATATAATTATGGAGAAAAATGTGGAATTTCACCTTGATTTACCTAATATTAACGATTTTGAATCAAATTTACAAACGTATATTTTTCTGACGGGGAATCCATGTTAAACTTCATGATTTGACATGGAATTGCAAATTTCACAAATTGACCGGGCATTGTGAGTAACGTCAGACCTAACTCAGGTAATGAATATATATTATTACAATGACAATCAAGTCAAATTAAAATTTCAAAATTCAATCTCAATCAGTCACAAATTGGCATGGTTTTAAAATCGAAGCTCCTATAAAAAATTGCCGACGTTCTCCGCCCACTTGTGAGGTACGTACAGGTATATATTTGGACCACCCTATTCTTGCACTGATTCATGAAATTTTTTCAAAAATGTAAAAATATTTGAAAAATGGCACTTTTTAACATTAAACAAAAGTCAGCTTTGTTGTTAAATAATAAATTATTAGGAATATTTTTATTATATAGCCTGCTACGAAAATTAAAAAATGGAATAAGCTTTTATTAAAAAATAAACGTCAAAATCTGATGAAAATTGTGAGTTAAAAATTGGAATGACATTTTGCTTGACAGTGAACTTTGTTTTTCACACGCAAACACTTATTGTTTTTACACTTTGTTTTGCAGGAATATTCGAAAAAGTATGCTATGTTTTTAATAAATAGCGAGTGAGCGTATGTTGAATGCCAAAACTGTTCGTCAATTTGTCATGCTCTTCTTTAACCGTATCATTATATTGAAAGTCAAGATTATATACTTTACCTATCTCGTGCTGGGCATTATATAAAATGCTTAGGCAATGTATATAATATGCATTCGGTTACATACTTTGCCTGAAATAGCCGGGCATTATATATGATGCCTAGGGATTATATATAAGGCCCAGATTATATACTTTTTCTGTAACATATACAGAATCTCCTTCGAAAACTGATCGGAAAGGCTCAACATGTGAATATTCACTTCGTAACAGAAGAGAATACTAAAAAGAATTTTAAAAAAAAAATTGCATCTTAGTATACGGTATAACGTATAGGACATAGCTATCTTTAAAATGAATGTTCTAGCTTTAATTTGGTATATAATACTTTCCACACTTGTACAACAAATATCAATATTAGGAACTATTAAGTTTTGCTATCCACCTCATACTGGTTTCCCCTACATTGTTATCTTGAATAAAAAATATAAAATATTACGTAAGAAGGAAGAGGGTTAGCTTCAAAATTTTGAAAATCATCCTTGCCTAATTAAGATGCATTCCCTAACAAGTAAAAACTGATAAAGATAAAGTGAATCTAGCAAATAAAAAGACTCTCCAAACATATTCAACCTGGCGTAAATCCCGAACCCCTATCCTGTTTCTGCTTTAGTACCTACTTTTTATTTACGACGAAACCCAATCGACAAAAGTCGTTCGATTACTTTATTTTTCTGGCTGAGTCAAAGCTCGCCCATACCGGAACATAATCCTTTCGGTTTTTCGCGACTGAATCTTGACAAAAACTCACTTTGCGAAACGAACAGTGACTTTTCTGGTTGGTAGATGCGGGAGACGAAGTAGGTCTCGAATATAAACTCGATTTTCTAAGTGGCCCGCCTGTCGTGCTTGGGAAAATAAATGAAGGTGCTATTGAAAAGCTATCTACGTAGGTGGCTTTCGTTCGTGCCGAGGTGAAATCAGAGTTTAATGGGCATAAAGTCTGAATGAACCAGCACTATCGAGCCAATATATCAGCCCGATTGAACCGTCTGGCATGGCGTGGCCCCGATGAATAAGTGAAGAAAACCAAACGCACATTCTCAGAAAGAGGGCCACCGCCCCGAGGCACCAGTGTGCAGCGGGTAAAATGATCAAAGGAAAAAAAAAGAACCTCAAAAGAAAGATTACGGGAAAGGCTCGATTATAACGTTACTCGACCGTTATCGACGTTTCCGAGAAAACTCCACCGACAAAAGTACACGATATTACGTATAACCAACAACGTCGATATACTGCCTTTGCTTTCTGTCCCTCCACGGAAAACCGAACAAACCTAACATTTCCTGCATATTGGTTCACCATTTCACAAAGAGCTTTATGATATGCGATCATGAGTATTGGAAATTCATAAAACTCTTCTGGATTTCAACTCGAGCTATTTTGATAAATGTCTTTGATTCAAGCGAGAAACAATCTTTTTCTTTCTTGGCGCAACAAGCAGCATTTAAGATTAAATGAAGACTTTAAAGAAGGGACTTGCTTTGAACTGAATTAGGTTTATATTTTACTGTACTAGAATATTGTGCGCGCTGAGCGCGCAATAATTACCCTTTCTTTAGGAAAAAAAAATCGGTTTATTTTCCAACATTTTGTTATGGATTTTACAGAAAATCTTATATGACTTGAGAACGTGGTATAGGATTTACAGAAGTTTTCATGTGCAATAATCTGACACCGTGCTTTTGATATTTTTTTAACATTTCAAAAACATGAGAAATACATTTGGTTGGAAATTCCTGTATTTGGTTGAAACTTTGTGTTTTGGGGTAGAAAATTATTCTTCTTGGTGACTAATTAGCCTTTTTGGTTGAAAATTCATGTATTTTTTATAAATCAATCTTTTTTGGTAGAAAATCCATTTTTTTGGTTGAAAATTCATTTCTTTGATTGAAAATTCATTTGTTTGGTTGAAAATTAATTCCTTTAATGGAAATCAGTTTTTTTTAAACTAAAAATGTAACTGAACTTTTTTCGACATTTTCTTTTTATAGACATTTAATCTTTTTGGTATGAAATTTATTTGTTTGATTCGAATTTTAACTATTTTGTTGAAAATTTATTTTATTCGCTTGAAACCTTATTCCTCTAACTGAAAAAAAAAACGAATCTATTTTTTGTTGAAAACTTACCTTCTTTAGTTAAAAATTCGTCTATTTTGTTAAAAATTATTCTTTTTTGGTAGAAAATAAAACTTCTTGGTTGAAATTTCATACATTTGGTTGAAAATGAGAGAGTTTTTTTTTTTATTTATTTATTTTTATTATTTGAGAATTATTCTATTTTGTTCAAAATTTGCCTCTATTTGTTAGAAATGTTACCCTTTTGGTTGAAAAGTGTACTATTAGGCTGAAGATACCATTCAGAATTAAGATATTGATTGAAAATGCATCTATTTTGTTAAAAATTATTATTTTTTGGTAGAAAATCAAACTTTTTGGTTGAAATTTTTATTTATTTGGTTGAAAATGACTTTTTTAAAAATTGAAAATCAATTTTAATAACTACAAACTTAACTAAATTTTTTTTCGGAATTTATTTTCGTAGGCTTACTGTTTTTATCGAAAATTCATCTGTTTGGTTGAAAGTTCAACGGTATCGTTGAAAATGTATTTCATTTGTATTAAAACTTATTTATGTAACTAAAAATTCAACTATTCTATTTTTTTTATATTTTTTTTAGTTGAGAATTAATCTATTTGGTTGAATATTTGTCTTTTTTGGTAGAAATGTAACCCTTTCGGTCGAAAATTCTACTATTAGGCTGAAGATACCATTCAGAATTAAAATATTGATTGAAAATTTATGTATTTTGTTTTAAATTATTCGTTTTTGGCGGAAAATTAATTTTTTTTGTTCGAAATTTCATCTCTTTGCTTGAAAATTAGTTGTTTTTTGTTTACATTGAAAAATGATTCTTTGACTTAAATTTAAACACTCCATTTTTCGTCGACTTTTTTTTTAGCAAACATATAATCTTTTTGGTAGAAAATTCATTTGTTTGGTCAACAGTTCAACTATTTAGATGAAAAATTATTTTGTCTGCATAAAATCTTATTTCTCTAACTTAAAATTAAACTATACTATTTCTTGTTGAAAATGTATCTTTTTTAGTTGAACATTCATCTATTTTCTTCAAAATTTGTCTTTTTTTTGTAGGAAATTCATCCTCTGGGTTAAAAATTAAACTATTTGGTTGAAAATTTATAATTTTTTTCATTGAAAATACATCATTCTAGTTGAAAGTTCATTTTTTTGGTTACAAATTGGGTTGAAAATTCGTTTTTTCTTTTTGTTGAAAACTAATTTTTTAAAGTAAAAATTCAACTATTCCTTTTTTCGTCGAATTTTTTATATTTTTTTATTTTTGATAGGCATTCAATCTTTTTGGTAGGAAATTGATTTGCTTGGTGGAAAATTCAACTATTTCGATAAAAATGTATTTTATTTGGTTAAAATATGATTTCTCTAACTTAAAATTGAACTATTATATTCTTCATTAAAAATTTATCGTTTTTAGTTGAAAATTGGTATTTTTTGTAGAAAATTGAAAACGTGTCATTTCAGTTAACCGGTTATTTCTTGAGTTAAAAATTTAACAAATTTTGTTGAAATTTCTTTTCTTTCTTTTTTGTGTTGAGAATGAATTATTTTACTAAAAATTTAGCTAGTTCGTTTTTGCTGCAAAATTAATCTTTTTTAATTGAACATTCACTTATTTTTTTGAAAACTCGTCCTTTTTATTCGAAAATTCAATTATTTTGGTAATAAATTCATTTTTTTGGGTTGCAAATTAAACTTTTTTTCAAAAATTTGTCATTATGATATAA
Source organism: Andricus grossulariae (assembly GCA_011634705.1). Taxonomy (NCBI): domain Eukaryota; kingdom Metazoa; phylum Arthropoda; class Insecta; order Hymenoptera; family Cynipidae; genus Andricus; species Andricus grossulariae. The sequence goes on along the minus strand of JAABKJ010005890.1, from coordinate 16,426 downwards.
AACCTCATAATTTTGGACAAGATTTTTTTCTTTACTGATTGAAAAATCTTTCCAGGTTGAAAATTCAACTCTTTTGTTGGAAATTCGCATTTGTTGGTATAATTTAACAGTTTCTTATTGAAAATTAAAATATTTTTGTATGGAAACATTAATTATTAGATTTTTTGTTGATAATTTCTTTTTTGTCATCAAAGATTCATCAGTTTGGTTGAAAATTCAACTATTTCGTTGAAAGTTTATTTCATTTGCTTGAAACCTTATTTCTTAAACTGCAAATTAAACTACTCTATTTTTTGTTAAAAACATATTCTTTTTAGTTAAATTGATTTATTTTGTTAAAAATTATTCTTTTTTGGTAGAAAATCAATCATTTTGGTTGAAATTAAATTTTTTTTGTTCAGGATTCATCTATTTTGTTGAAAATTTGTCTTTTCTTAGTAAAAATTCAACCTTTTTGGTTGAAAATTCAACTATTAGGTTGAACACCCCATTTGAAATTTAAATGATTTTCCGAGAATGCATGTATTTTGTTGAAAATTTTTCATTTTCAGTAGAAAATTAATCTTCTCGTTCGAAATTTCATTTCTTCGCTTGAAAATGAGTTGCATTCTTTTAAATTGAAAATTGATTTTTTAACTCAAATGTAAATATTCCATTCTTCGTCGACTTTTTTTTTGTAGACATTCAATCTTTTTGGTAGAAAATTCATTTGTTTGGTTAACAATCCAACTATTTAGAATTAAAATTATTTTGTCTGCATAAAATCTTATTTCTCTAACTTAATATCAAACAATTCTGTTATTTGTAGAAAAATGTATCTTTTTTAGTTGAAATTCAGCTATTTTCTTGAAAACATGTCTTTTTTTGTATAAAATTCATTTTATCGGTTAGAAATTAAACTATTTGGTTGCGAATTAATAATTTTTTAATTGAAAATACATAATTTTAGTTAAAAGCTTATTTCTTCGGTTAAAAATTGGACAAATTTGGTTCAAACTTCGTTTTGTTTGTTTGATGAAAATGAATTTTTTAAAGTAAAAATTCAAACATTCCATTTTTCGTCAATTTTTTTTCGACAGGAATTCAATCCTTTTAATGAAAAGTTTATTTGATTGGTTGAAAATTCAACTACTTTGTTAAAAATTTATTTTATTTGCTTAAAATCTGATTTCTCTTACTTAAAGTTAAACTATTATATTTTTTGTTAAAAATGTATCTTTTTTTAGTTGAAAATTGATATTCTTTTGTAGAAAATCAGAAATGCATCATTTTAGTTAAACTTTCATTTCTTCAGTTAAAAATTTAACAAATTTTGTTGAAATTTCTTTTTTTTCTTGTTGAGAATGAATTTTTTTACAAAAAATTTAGATATTTTATTTTTCCTTCAAAATTAATCTTTTTTAATTGAACATTGACTTACTTTGTTGAAAAGTCGTAATTTTCAAGTCGAAAGTTCAATTATTTTAGTAGTTGATGCATTTTTTTTTTTTTTTGTTAATTCAACTTTTTAAACAAAATTTGTCATTATGACATAAAAACTCATCATTTTGTATTAGTTTTTTTTCTGTACTGATTGAACAATTTTTCTTGATTAAAAATTCAGCTATTTCATTGAAAATTCGTATTTGTTGGTATAATTTAACAGTTTTTTATTAAAAATTAAAATATTTTTTGGTGGAAACATCAACTATTACATTTTTTCTGGAGTATTTATTTTTTTACCAAAGATTCATCAGTTTGGTGAAAAGTTTAACTACTTTTTGAAAAGTTTTCTTCTTCATGGATGAAACTTAATCAGTTTGACTGAAACTGTAATAATAAAATTTTACAATGATAAATCTCAAAATTTTGTTAGTTTCCTCGTTCACATAAATGTGAAATTCTTCTATCATTTCTAAGGAAAATGGATATTGCAGCACTACTAACTTACAATTAAATTGTTTTCTTTATCCTTGTTACAAAAATTGAAAAATACCTAATTTTAAGCATTGAAAAATAAACTCCAAGTTCCATATATTTGCCTGAAAATGTATGACTTATTTCTTTCAGAAAAGAATTGCAAATTCAATAGAGGTGAACATAGTCAAGAGTGAACGAATTTTGTTTATAATTCTCAATTAATGTTTGTGTCGTTGATCTAGAAAACGAAATTGCTTTATTTTTTTCATTTTCTAACCACTGATTGAAATGAAATCACCATGACATAGAAAATTGTACTGAATATTCAACATCTACATGCCAAGACCTACAACTTAAGCCATCTTCGATGACTATCATACTAAAAGAAAAAATCCAGCATATTGATTTGAAAAACAAAATTTGCTTATTTCTAAATCTTGGATGACGAAAAAACACCTGTATGATATAGCAAATTTCATTTCTCAACTCAAATATAAATATCCAATCCTTTAATTTGAGCACCAATTAAAGAAAATTTTATTTTTTAGTGAACATCTGCATGCCAAGATCTTCAATTTCAGCCATCTTCGTAGACTTTCATACTAAAAGAAAAGATATCAGCATAGTGAACTAAAGAATGTAATTTGCTTATTTTTCCAATCTTTTACGCAATGATAATGAAGAGGAAATACTATAAAATATCAAATTTATTTTTTGTATGCACATCTGAATTCCAAGACCTTCAATTTGTCGTATCCCCAATAGAAATCGGGATAATAAAAAAGTTTCCAGTATAGTCGTGTAAAACTCGGTATATCCTCACTTTTCTGATTCAACAATCTTTGATAAAATGAAAAGATGAGTATGATATACTAAATTTTATTTTTAATGCACTTATGCATGTCAACATCTTTAATTTGAGTAGTCGCAAAAAAAATTGGATAATATGTAGGGTATGATAAACCCTGTACAAAAAGAGAGCGCTCGGTATTAACATATATGATGATGGTGATTAGCACATTAGTGCAAATTGTATAATTTGCGGATACTTAACTTTTGATTTCAGATTCAGTGAGTTCCATTCTCATTTCTGAATTTGGAGAACTTCTTTAAAGTTTGTCTTGCAATGCAAATTTATTGAGTTATCATAAATTGAGGATACTTTTATTCTATAAAAACTACATATTGAGGATATGAAAATACTTTGTAATGGTTAAGATAGACGAAACAGTAAATGAAATTAAAGGTTACTACCGATGAGAAAGCACAACAATTTGGATAATATCTCTTCTTTTTTTAGCAATTCTAGTTTTCAACCTCCTTTCAGTTTCATCTACATGAAGTTTGTTTCGAAAATTGCATTATATCAAATAAATAACACAAGACAAATTTGCGATTCTATCACTGTCTTTCTTCTTCAATGGATGATTATCTAAAGCATTAATGTTTTGAAAATAAATATTGACACTGCATTTTTTAATTGACTTCCTAAACGTTCAAGGAGACCTAAATTGGACGGTAAAGTAACTTTTGAATCAAATTTATTGTTAGAATCAATCCATTTGTTTTTCTTACTAGTGCTCATTAGCCTCATAAATGCTCAAAGAATAATGTCTTCATCGTTGTTCTTAATTGATTACATTTTTTTCTGAATTGAATATAATTAAATTTCGGACATCTAATAGATCGAGATTGTTTTTGTACTAATTGGATGATAAATCGCGATCTTAAGTTTCAATTATTTGTAAATAAATGTATTTAATAAGATTATCAATTTCAAGTTAATGTATGGATTTGATGCAATCTTCTATACTATTAAACACTTTTTAAAACCCTAAATTTAATCAGTAGGAACAATTTCTAAATTGTCATCAACATATCTTTTATATATAATAGGTGTTCTAGTTGCTATTAATAATTTATTTTCAACTATCTTTTTTAAGTTATCGTTAAAAATAATTCTTCCTCAATGTAATATAAAGCAAGATCTAGTGGAATGCTATCAACATCGACACAGCGTTTGAGGAAATTATTAAATGGATGTTAGGTACATTAATGTTGTTTTTTTCACCTTTGAGTTTCCAGCTTTCTTTCTGAACGAACTAGTATTCCTAGAAACTGGTTGAAAAATATTTAAAATATATTTAGATGAATTGTAAATAGGAGAACCAACCGTAAAAACAATCAGTCTCCAAGTTCAATTTGCTTTGTGGACCTTTGGGAGAGCATAAGCTTTCGCTAAACACTATTACGAGTTTTCAAACAGTATGCACATTGATTATTGATAATTATTGTGACCTCCCATCTGATACCTATATTATTACAATTATTTTTATTTGTTGGAATTATACTAGTTTTTATCTTTTTATACCGAATATCATTCTTAAGAAATTTTTTGAATATGTTATTGTAGTAATCTCTATTAGCTGCAACTTAATATTTGAAACCAAGCTATCAATTGGAATTTTATTCGCAAAATCCATTATCAAAAGTATTCACTGGTTTTATAAAACTTGCATAACCCTAGAGATGAATACATTTTCTCGGTTGTGATAAATGTTGTCAATGAAGTAGACTAGGTGATAGTATGAAAATGCAGGAAAACCTATAGGACAAACCAATATTTATTTATGGAATATGTTATTAGAGAAAAATATAGTACCGCTAAAACAGTTCTAGTGGGTATTACCAATTCATTTTAAGATATTTTTTCGAAGTTATTATTAAAAATAATTTTTCTTCCACGCAATCTAAAGAAAGATCTAGTGGGATGCTATCAAAATCGACACAGCGCGAAAGGAAATTATTAAATGGAATTGAGGTACATTGATGTTTTTTAGAATACTTTTAAGTTCTCAGCCTTTTTTTCGAACAATTAGTCTCCAAGTTAGATATGGTTCATTGACCTTTGGGAGAGCATAAGCCTCTGCCGTAACACTATTGTGAGTTTTAGTACGGTGTGCACATTCATTATTAATTAATCTTTTGTATTTTCCTATCTAAAAGCTATAATACTAAATTTATTTTCAGTTTTCGGAACCATACTAGTTTTCATCTTTCTATATAGAATATCATTCTTAATTATGTTGCCAACTGTTTTATTATAGTCATCTCTATTATCTACAACTCAATATTTGGAACCAAGCTATTAATAGGCATTCTATTCACAACATTATTTATCAAAAATAGTCGCTGATTTTATGAACTATGCGTAAACCTAGAGATGAATACATTTTCTCGTTGGCGAAAAATGTTGACAATGAAGTAAACTAGGTGGTGTTATGAAGACAGAGGATAATAGATAGAACAGCTAGATATTTCTTTATGGAATTTGTTATTAAAAGAAAGTACATTACCATTGGAAACAGTTCTAGTAGCTATTGAGAATTCTTTCTTATTTATTTTTGTTAAGTTATCATCAAGAATAACTTTTTCTACAATGCAATCTAAAACAAGACCTAGTGAGATGGTATCAATATCGACACAGCGTCTAAGGAAATTATCAAATATGTTTTGGTACATTGATGTTTTTTAGAATATCTGTAAGTTCCGAGTTATTTTTCAATAAACAAACTAGTGTTTATAGAAACTGGTTTTAACCTGAATCCGCCCACGGGGTCATATATGGTACGGTGGCCAGTGGTGCATGAACAACGACTTATCCTGGACTTTCACATTTAAATCTTGCACAAAACCGTTGTATACTATTCAGGGAGGTTACCCAAATGATTTTAGGCTACTGTTTAGTGGATGTTGAAAACCTTGAGCTGCGGAGGGTATTCCCCATTTCAGCTTTTGTTTGTGGAAAAAAAATTTGTTGGTGAATTCGGGTTAAAATATTTCAAATATATTTAGATAAATTTTCAGTAGGAGGACCAGCCGTAAAAGCAATGAGTTTCCATGTTAAATTTGGTTTGTGTTTTCAATTGTTGTATTATCGTCATCTCTATTAGCTAAAACTTTATATTTGCAATCAAACTATTACTAAGAATCTTGATCACAACATTTTTTATCAAAAGTAGTCAGTGATTTTATAAACTTTGCATGAACCTAGAGATGAATATATTTTCTAGGCCGCGATGAATGTTGCTGATGAAGGAAACCAGGTGGTGGAATAACCACGTGTGAGATGATTACTGCAATCTAAAACAAGATCTAGTGGGATGCTATCAATATTGACACAGCGTCTAAGGAAATTATTAAACGGGTTTCGGTACATTGATGTTTTTTAGAATATCTGTATCTTCCTAGCTATTTTTCACAATTGAACTATTGTTTACAGAAACTGGTTTCAAAATATTTCAAATATATTCAGATAAATTGTCAGTAGAAGAACCAACGGTGAAAACAATCTGTTCCAAAGTTAAATTTGGTTTGCGTTTTCAATTGCTTTATTATAGTCATCTCTATTAGCTAACACTCAATATTTGCAACCAACTATTAATAGGAATTTTATTCAAAATATTATTTATCAAAATTATTAACTGATTTTATAAACTATTCATGAACCTAAAGATAAATACATTTTCCCTGCCGCGATGAATGTTGTTAATGGAGGAAACTAGGTGGTTGGCTAGCCAAGTCTGAGATGATGATAACTGCAATCTAAAACAAGATCTATTGGGAGGCTATCAATATTAACGCAGCGTCTAAGGAAATTATTGGATGGTTTTTGGTACATTAATGTTTTTCAGAATATCTGTAAGTTCCTAGCTATTTTTTAAATAAACGAAATATTGTTTATAGGAACTGGTTTTAAAATATTTGAAATATATTTAGATAAATTTTCAGTAGGAGAACCAACCGCAAAAACAATTAGTTTCCAAGTTAAATTTGTTTTGCGTTTTCAATTGTTTTATCATGGTCATCTCTATTAGCTGATACTCAATATTTGCAACCAACTATTAATAGGAATTTTATTCACAAAATTATTTATCAAAATTACTCACTAATTTTATAAACTGTTCATAAACCTAGAGATAAATACATTTTTTCTGCAACGATGAGTGTCGTCAATGAAGGAAACTAGGTGGTGAACTAGCCAAGTGTGAGATGATGATTACTGCAATCTAAAACAAGATCTAGTGGGATGCTATCAATGTTGACACAGCGTCTGAGGAAATTATTTAACGAGTTTCGGTACATTGATGTTTTTTAGAATATCTGTAAGTTCCCAGCTATTTTTTTTTCTATAAACGAACTAGCTTTTGAAGGAAATGGTTTTAAAATATTAAAAATATATTTAGATAAACTGTCAGTAGAAGTACCAACCGTAGAAACAATCAGTTTCCAAGTTGAAGGTTTGAGTTTTCAAGTGTTTTATTATGGTCATCTCTATTAGCTGCAAATTGATATTTGCGTTAAAACTATTACTAAGAATCTTAATCAAAACATTTTTCATCAAAAGTAGTCACTGATTTTATAAACTTTGCATGAACCTAGAGATGAATACATTTCCTCAGCCGCGATGAATGTGGTCAATGAAGGAAACTAGGTAGTGGACTAGCCAAGATGATAACTGCTATCTAAAACGAGATCTAGTGTGATGCTATCAATATCGACACAGCGTCTAAGGAAATTATTGAAGGGGTTTTGGTACGTTGACGTTTCTTAGAATATCTGTAAGTTCCTACCTACTTTTTTTTATGAAAGAACTAGTATTTATAGAAACTGGTTTTAAAATATTTGAAAATACATTTAGATAAATTTTCATTGACAGAACCAACCATGAAAACAATCAGTTTCTAAGTTAAATTTGGTTTATCTTTTCAACTGTTTTATTATGGTCATCTTTATTAGCTGCAAATTAATATTTGCAATCAAACTATTAGCAAGAATCTTAAAAAATTTCTTATTAAAAGTAGTCACTGATTGTATAAACTTTGCATGAACCTAGAGATGAATACATTTTCTCTGCCGCGATGAATGTTGTCAATGAAGGAAACTAGGTGGTGGACTAGCCAAGTGTGAGATGATGATTACTGCGAATCCAGCCAGCCAGCACTTCTGGTGTTTGCTTATATGTCGCGTGATATGTCGCAGCTTCGCATTTTCTCGCGCTGATACGTCCTGCGGTAATTTGGAACGTACGTATGAGTATATACGAAAGCTACATTGCATTGGGGGGTTAGACAACTCATTACCAGAGACGAGCAAATAGAAAACTAGGTTATGCAAGCTCATACGTCATCGGAATTAGAACCGTAGTCCGCTACTGTATCTCAAATGTACACTATCGCAGAACGTGTTCCACTCGTATATGAATTTATGTAATGCGGTTCTAGATTGCGAGGAAATACAGGAATACGTATGTGTTACCCAACTCTGCTTACTGCTCGCTGAAGATAATGCAAGGTGTAACCGTAATCAATGGCGGAAATTTCGTTCCTCCATCATTCCTCCCCTGCCCTAACTCTGCCTGCCCTTCGGATGAGAGCAATAAATCCTATTACTCCTCCGAGGCTTATCGAAACTTTCGGTAATTAGGGTGGAATTGAATACAAAAGCCCCGAGTTTGCCCATCAGCCCCACCACTATTCTTGATGGCGCTCATGAGATTAGCTCGAGAATATTTATTCTAATTTTCAGGGATCAGAAGGCAAAAAGAGCTCAAACATGGGAAAATAAGGGAATTTTTCCACAAGAAGGAGAAGAAGAAGGGAAAGATTTGACATCTATTTTTGAGTTCAAAAAAGAAGGAACAATGTTAATAATTTTCTTTGATTGGATTTAAAATATCTTTTATTGGATTTGAATTAAAACTAAAATACTTAACTATGGACATTTTCAAATTAACTCCAAATTGATAAAACAATTTCAAATACAAAATTGCTCTAATTAGAAAAATGTTAAACAACAAAATACCACTATTTGGTTTTATTTTCGTATCGAAGATGAGCTTAGCTATCTTAATATGAGATATTCATTTTATATTTATTTTTATATTTATCAAAGATATCTGAAGAAGATGCTTAATAGCAACGTCAATGTTTGAAAAAATTTATTCAATTTGTTATAAACAAATAAGTGAATGAAAATGGTCTCGTGCGGATTGGAAACAAGTCGTCACTCTATTTGCACTAAATTTGAACAATTTATAAATAAGAAAAGTATTTGAGCTGAATTAATAAGAGATAATAAATAATTTGCTATTTTATAAACAAATGTTATCATCAGTTATCCATATCAGATATGCATGAAAGAATTATTAAAGTTTTTTCTACGAAATTGATCATATATTATTTGGCAATTAAACCATCATATTTGATATAGCATCATATTTGATCATCCAAGAAAAACTGATAACTTTCCAAACGATCCTTATTAAAAAATGCACAATTTGACTCTGTTTGTATATACATATTTGGTTATTTTGATGTAGTCAACTATAAATAACTAATTTCTAAATTTTCGAAAATGTTGCGATGACAATAAAAAATTGTTATTCTTAACAACAATTGAGTATTTATTGAAAAAAATCTGCTGTTTTACGGAATCATTAGCTAATTAGTTATTAATGACTTCTTGCTATGAATCGATAACATTTCATGATTATTTAAAGAAACTCAATTGAAAAATGTATTATTTGGCTATTTTTCAGCATATAAACTTTGTGCTTTTCACATAACAAATAACAAATTTTGAAACATTTTTCAGACACTTCGATAACGATCCACTGTGAAATTCTTTAGGATCCCGTCGACAAAGAAATTACTTTGATGATAAAATATGGCAGATGAGAAAATTAAAATTCAGAAAAATATGCCGAAAGAGAAAATTAAAATCCAGCATATTATGTCGAAAGGCAAATTTTAATTTTAACTGAGAAGTTCTCGAAAATTAAGAAAAAGCAATAAACCCACGATCAAGTTTGGAGAACACTTTCTCAAATGTAAATTTTGATCATGTAAATGTTTAAATTTTATATTGCGGAAATAAGGTTAAATCAAGTTTTGGTTTTGATCTATTTAAAAATTTGTTTTTATAGCCTTCAAAATTGTATCATTGGGAACATACGTGAAAAGAAAGAAGAAGGGTGATTTGGATACTGCCTTCTTTTTATTGGGGGGTTTCAAATCCAAAAATTTTGTATCTAAATTTGAATGTTAAACGTTCAAGAAGAATTTAAATTTTGATTTATTCTGACTTTAATTTCTTCAATTTTGAATTTAATTCTCCTCAAAAAGTTCGTTTGGCACTGCATAGTTAAATGCGATTTTATAAATATTTATTTAAACATATGGATCTTATTGATACGAAAATGCTCTGAAATTACTTTTGCAATAAAAGGTAAAAAATGATTTGAAAAAAGTGTATATTTATTATAAAAACTCGCCGAGGGAAAGAGTAATATAGAAAAATATATGTTTGATATTGTGCAACGTATATTGTACAAATAGAATTCATTTCACGGAAATGAAATCCTGTTAACCGATCTGCTAACAAAAGGAAAGTTTCATTTTCCGAAAGCAATTACTTGAAATGAACTATCAATATCCAGAGAGCCGGAAATGATAACATGCTACGATTTTGAAGAAAATAATTTAATAAAATATAATTAACTTTTTTTATTATTATAATAGTATTATTCAAAATTTAGTGTATAGCAGCGCATATAAACAATTGTTTAAAAATAAAGAAGAAATAAGTGTCCTCTTTTATGCCAAAAGTGTACATATGCCGAATTCTAAAATTACTTAAAAATTACCCAAACACTCGAAATAATTAAATAAAACAAAAGAAAGACATTTTTGTACTTACAGAATCCTGCAAGTTGTACTCACCTGAAACAATAAAAAAAGAATTTCTGTCAGACAAGGAGTTTTTCATTATAAAAAAATATATATACTTGATTCTAAAATTAAAATATAAAATCATTATTAACATCAAATTTTTGTATTTCATACTATTTATTATCTGAAATAATAGAAAAAATAGTAAGGACAATAATTTTGTTTGTTGATGAATATTAATATCTCAACTTCATAATCAATACATAATATTTTTGCATAGACAATCAAGCCATTGCATTTTTTTAAAAAATACCAGTTAGCGAAGCGAGCCGCAGGCACTGAATATATTTTTTTTTTCAACAAAACGTAAATGAACGTAAATATCGTTCAAAATGTGTAATAACCCAGTATCAAGTTCGAAAATTAAAACCTCTACAATGAATCCCCAAGTGAGATGATTTCACACGAAAACCGATACATGAAGTACGAATGTTGGAAAAATAGTATAAAAAATAAATCGAGCTGTCGGCGTTCTCTGTTTAGCTAATTGAACGTTTCTATTTACAGAAATGGGTATACAACCGCAGGTTATGTGACAAAGTGCCATGGGTTGAACTTGGCTCGAGGCCAGAAATTTAAATCGTATACAAGTGGTCGACATTGCGAGAAAAGTCGTGACGAAAACTCTTAGAAATTTCATGCTCAACGAATAAAAATTAAAAAATTAGAAATTAAATAAAGAAATGAAATTCTAAATTATAACATTCAGATTTGAATTTAATATCAAATTTAAATAAGATTAATGTAGATATTTTCAACCGAGAAAGAAACAAAATTAAACCAAATTGTTGATTTGGCAGGCTAGGAAAGTCAACAATTTGGTTTAATTTTGTTTATTTCTTGGTTGAAAATCTATCTCTTGAAAATTCATTTTTTTTTTGTTAAAACATTCATATTCGTAGTGCCAAAATTGAACTATTCAATTTATAATTCAACTTTTTGAATAAAAATTCAAATTTTTTACTACTTTTTGGAAAATATATAGGAATAAATTCTTTGGAATAAAAGTAATGTGAGAACCATATTCCTGAGATTTCATGCCGAATTATATTGCATTTTTAAAAAAGATTGTTGCATTTTAGAACATAAAACAGTGATTTCCTACCAATAGATGAATTTTTAACAAACAAGTTGATTTTTTAAATTAAAAAGTGGAATTTTTTAGAAAAAATTTCATTGTACAACCAAAATGTTTAAACTAAAGAAACGAATGTTCAAGAGTTTAATTTTCGAACAAGAAAGAAAAAAAAATTAACCAAATTGTTGAATTTTCAGGCTAAAAGTGAAAATGTTTACAAGATAGTTAACTTTGAACCAAGTATCTATATTTTCAACAAAAAGACGAAATCTTGAAAAAAACGTTGCATTTTTTAACAAAAAGATTACATTTTCATCCAAAAAGTTCATTTTTAACCAAATAGAACAGAATAATTTTCCACCAAGCGATTGCATTTTTAACAAAAAAATATGAAATTTCCAAAAAAAGAGAGGAATTTTCAAGTCCAAACGACGAATTTTCAACAAAACAGTTGGATTTTTAGCACAAAAATATGAATTTACAACAAACAAGTTAATTTTAAAACAAATAGATAAACTTTTGACCAAAAAACTAAATTTCTTACAAAATAGTTCAACTTTCACTTAAATAGTTGAATTTTTAAAGCAAAAGATTAATTTTCAAACAGGAAAATTAATTTTCTAACAAAAAAAATATAATTTTCTACAAAATACATGAACAGTTACACTTTCAACCAAAGGGACGAATTTTTAACTAAAATAATAAATTTTTCACAAATTAGTATAACTTGTACCCAATTACTCGAATTTTCGAATAATTTTTAACAAAAAAACATTAATTTTTTACCGATAGATGAATTTTCAACAAATAATTTGAGTTCTTAAGCTAAAAAGTGAAATTTTTTGTTTGCCTAAAATTTGATTTTAAAAAACCAAATAGCTTAACTTTCAAGCAAAAGAGACGATTTTTCTAAAATTCAATTTTCAATCTGAGTGTTGCATTTTCAACCTACTAAGATGAGTGTATAAACCAAAACGACGAATTTTCCAAATTTAAATTTATAACAAAACAAAAATTAAACTAAACTGTTGAATTTTTACGCTTAAAAGAAAAATTTGTCTCAAAAAAGGTCCTTCTCAATCAAATAGTTACTTTTCTAATACAAAACAGCAATCTTCAATCCAAAAACATCAATTTTTATCATAAAAGTTATTTTTAACAAAAAAGTTCATTTTCAACAAAATAGTTAAATTTTCCACTATTTTTAAGCCTAAACAACGAATTTCCCACAAAACAGTTGTATTCTTAACTCTAAAATATGAATTTTCAACAAAAAATTTAATTTTCTAAGAAAAAGATTGACTTTCTACCAAAATAGTTTAATTTTATAAACAAAAAAAATTAATTTCCAACCGGGGAGATGGATTTTCAACTAACAAAATCAGTTTTCTACGAAGTAGTTTAATTTTCAACCAAATAGTTGAATTTTCGATTGAAAAAGGATGACCTTTCAACAAGCAAATTAAATTTTCAATAAATAAATTGAATTTTCAAAGAATAAGGCAAATTCTTTACTAAATATATAATAGTATTCTTTTTATTACAAAAATTAACTTTCAACGAAACAAATTTTTTGACTGGAATTTTTAACCAAAAAAGATGACATTTTGAGAGAATATTTAATTTTTCAACTTTTCAACAAATCACATAAACTCTTATCCAAATGATCGAATTATAAACCAACAATATAAATTTTCAACAAAAAATGGAATAGTTAAATTTTCGATTGAAAAAATTAATTAAAAGAACGGAATTGTCAACAAAATAGTTTTATTTTAAACCAAAAAAAAAAAATGAATCTTTAACTAAGAAAATAAACTTTTTACAAATCAGTTCATTAAGTTGTTGAATTCAACCAAGTAGTGGAAATTTCATCCAAAAAATATGACCTTCTAATAAAAGAGTTGAATTTTCAACGAAATAATTAAATTTTCAAGAAAAAAGAAAAATAATTCTATTGTACAAATATAGTAGTAGACTTTTTAATTGACATAAGAAACTTGTAAGCAAAAGTATAACCTATTCACAATAAAAGTAGAATTTTCAACCAAAAGACATGAATTCTGAACCAAAAATATAATAGCAGACATTTAGTAAAAGAGAATTAACATTCAATGAAAAAGAATTAACATTTAATAGAAGAGAATTAATATTTAATAAAAGAAAATTAACATTTAATAAAAGATAATTCACATTTAATAAAAGAGACTTAACATTTAATAAAAGAGAATTAACCTTCAAAGACAACCGGTAGTCTTTTTGTTTGGGTTCTTATAATTCAGTTCGCATTTTAGTGAAAGAAAAAAAAAAAAAACGGAAATTTTCTTGAAAAATGGAAAACACAATCTAAATTGTGTTTGAAATACTTATTTATGTCATGCTCGCGAATAAGGAACATTTTAAGCATAATGCAGTGAATTTTCCTTTTACGCGGTGAAGTTTCCTCTTACGCGGTAAAGTTTCCTCTTGCGGGGTGAAGTTTCATCTTATACGGTATAATCCCTTTATACGACTGAGTCGAATTAATTAGAATAGTAGCGTAGTGCTAGTACATCGGGTTATAAATCAGGACCAGGTGTACCTTGAAAAGTCAAGATTCCACGTCTTGCAGTCCTTCGGGATGCAATTTCTCCCGATGAGCACATTATTATTTCATTATTCCATTTTAAACGAAATTTTCACTTGAGTATATATCTTTTTCAAAGAATTTTATGATAAATTTTGGTATTTCATTAGAAAAAGTAATATGACTCTGACGAAAATAATCTATTCACTGGAATCAGACTTTACAGACCAAGATTGCCTCAAAACAGGAGAATGAGGGTAATTTTTTACGATAATGGGGAAATGAATTCTTTTTTTTTTCTTTTTTTTCAGGCGAAGTTTTCAACAAAATAGTTGAATTTCCAACCCAATTAGGTAATTATTTTAATTTATTAAAAAATTATTTTTAATACTATATTATATAAATATAATAATAAATAAATATGAAATAATAATAAATAATTAATGAATCAATAATAAATACATTATAATATAATTTTCTATTATAATAAATAATATTTATAATAAATAAATAATAGTAATATAAATAAATAAATAAAATAAAGTAATGAAAAATAAATAAATAATATGAATAAAATATGAATTAAATTAATTATGCAAATTAATAATTAGTGCAATTTTTAAGAAAATCATTGAATTTGAAACAAAATAATAAAAAATTTTAATGTAAAAAATGAATTTTTAAGCAAGAAATAGGATTTTTCTACAAAAAAAAAATGAACTTTCAATAAAAAAGGACGAATTTTTTACAAAATATATAAATTTTCAACGAAATAGTTGAATTTTCAACCAAAAGACGAACTTTCTACACAACAATCTAACTTCCAAGTTCAACAGTTAAAATTGTAACTAAATAGTTGAATTTTCTAACAAACTGTTGACATTGTGAGCCAATTTGCAACTGAATTTTTTTATTTTCAACCAAAAAGCAAGAAATTAAAAAAAGTGCAATTTTTAAGAAAATTATTAAATTGGAAACAAAATGATAAACATTTTTAATATAAAAGAATGAATTTTTAACGAAGAAATAGGATTTGTCTACAAAAAAATGAACTTTCAATAAAAAAGGACAAATTGGAAAAAAAAGAATTTTCAATGAAATAGTTGAATTTTCCACCGAAAAGACAAAATTTCTATACAACAATCTAATTTTTAAGTTCAACAGTTGAATTTTCAACTAAAAAGTTTAATTTCCTACCAGACTGTTTAAATTTTCAGCCAATTTGCAACACTTTTTTTAGTTTTCAACCAAAAAGCATGACCTTTTAAGAAAAAGTGCAAGTTTTAAAAAAGCTCTTTGAATTTAAAACCAAATAATAAACATTTATAATCCAAGAAATTAATTTTCGACGAAGAAATATGATTTTTCTACCGAAAAATGAACTTTTATTAAAACAGGATGGATTAAAAAAAAAAATGAATTTTTATCGAAGTAGTTGAATTTTCAACCAAAAAAACGAAATTTCTACACAAGAATCTAATTTTCAAATTCAACAGTTGAATTTTTGACTATTAAGTTAAATTTGATACCAAACTGTGTAAATTTTTAGCCAAATTGCAACTAAATTTTTTTCATTTTCAATCAAAAAGCAAGAAATTTAGGAAAAAGTGCAATTTAACAAAAAAACTCTTTAAATTTGAAACAAAATAATGAACATTCTTATTACAAAAATTGAATTTTTAACAAAGAAATACGATTTTTCTACAAAAAATGAACTTTCAATAAAAAAGAACGAATTTAACAAAAAAAAGATGTGAATTTTTATCGAAATAGTTGAATTTTCAACCAAAAAGACGAAATTTCTACACAACAATCTACTTTTCAAGTTCAACAGTTGAATTTTAAACTAAATAGTTGATTTTTTTACACACTGTTGAAATTTTGAGCCAATTTGCAACAAAAATGTTTAATTTTTAACCAAAAAGCATGACCGTTTGAGAAAAAGTGCAATTTTTAAGAAAATCATTAAATTGGAAACAAAATAATACACATAATTAATACACAAAAGTCAAATTTTAACTAAGAAACAGGAAATTTCTAAAAAAAATGAACTTCTCATAAAAAGGACGAATTATATGAATTATATATGAC
>JAABKJ010005889.1:0-22515 GCA_011634705.1 Andricus grossulariae | reverse complement strand
TCATTTGGAACAATGAGTCATTTACTTGGTTTAAATGTATATTTTTGTCTTCAATTAATATTTCTTTGATTCAAAGAGATATTTGCCTCCAACCGATAACCAATAATTACAGAATCTGCTAAATATTTCTTTGAAATAGTAGATAGTTAATTCGAACCAAAACTATTTCTATTCTCATCAACTGTCTATTCTTCGGTGCCAAGAAATATTTATTAAAGTTTACAGTACGATTCTTCAAAACAAGAAATCAAATCTTCCAATTGAGAAAACATTTATTTTATGCGATCGTCATTACTTTCAACTGAGAAAATATTTCTTAAAATTTAAGTTATATTCGATCATATCGAATGACTGATTCCTCAATCCAAATCTCTAATCTCATTTAGTTAAAGACATCGCCCATTCGTTCGAATCATATTTCACACGCTATAGTAATTATTTATTTGCTTCAATAATTTCTTATTTTTCATACAATTGAATAATTTCATTGGATTGCAGAAATACATGATTGGACGTATTCAGTACTTTTTTTTTGTAATGTAGTTTCATATTATTATTCATTGTTCGATTCACAGTTCTATGAACTTAAATTTATATTTTGTATTTAAAAATAGGAGGGGGGTCAGCCAAAGAGGTGAAGGGGTGAGTCAAAAATCACTGAAAATAGCGTCAGATAATCTGTAGACACTCCCAAGGACCCCTTCATATTTTATATCTTTATATTCAATTACCTATGCACATAGGTAAATTTCATTAGAATAAAGTTCGCGTCAAGAAGCGATGGCTTTACGAGCAGATTTTTTATATCCCATTAACTCACTCACGATTAAAATAACTGTCACCATGGTATTATTTTGAAGTTGTCGATAAACCGCTCGCTGGCCTTTATTGCCCATAAAATCCGTACGGCACGAACCCACCGTAATGAAGTTTATGTCAAATCATTTACATAATGCGACCCGCCGTCGACTTTTTCCCAACCCTGTATCGCGTTTGTGCGATATGCCCTCCAGAAACTGCAAGACGTCGCAAAATTTTTTTATAAAAGCAAAAGTAGCAGTACAAAGCCACGACGGTGTAATCTTGTCTGCATTTGAATGCAACGAAGCTACATCTGGAGAGTAATAAACTTTACTATAAACAATTCGGACCTCTCTTTGAATTTTAAGTACTTCTGAAAAAGTAGAAACTGGAAGAAAATATAAGTTTGCAAAATAATCCTCTCTTGTCCATAACTCCTGAGAAGTAAGAATAGAGAAAGAGATTATCTTGTACACTGAAACCTGGATTTCCGTAAACTGGATTTATGCCTTCCTAGAATTGATGGCCTCAGTATTTTAGTTCCGTCATTTGTCCAGATGCAACAAAAACGATTCAAGCGGCCCTGCCTATTTACGTTCGGAGTCCCTGGATTTGTGTCGAAGATCACTGCGGGCAATGCCAGAAATTGTGCAGAAATCCAGGTTCCAGTGTATTTTATTTAGGTTGATTGTAAAAATCTTCATGAAAAGGATCCATAAACTACTAATTTGAGGCTATTTTTGACCCCTCCCACATTTAACGATTGTAGTTTTGTATTAACCCCTCCTCCCCCGCCCAACCCAAAGTAACGTAACCTTAAATTATCTCAAAACACAGGGGAAATAGGGTTATTTTCTACAAAAATATGAAAAGAATATGAGAATAAAATCTTATAAATAAATGTAATGTAAATACCATATTTGAATCAATCTGAAACACTCTAAATTTCTAAGACTTCAAGATCTTCCACCAAAAAGATGAATTTTCAACCTGAAAATTCAATTTTTTATCAAAAACACGAATTTTAGCCAAGATGGTCAAGTTTTCAACAAAAAAAGTTTATTTTTAACCGAGAAAGATTACCTTTCTACCGTGAAAGGTGATTTTCCCATTCAAAAGGACTCATTTTTAACAAAACTATTGAATTTTTGCCCAAAAAGCTGAATTTTTCACCAAAACAGATGAGTTTTCTACTAAAAACGAATTATCAGTCAGTTGAAATTAGCGAAAATAAAAACGAATTTTCAACAAAAAAATCTAATTTTTGACCAAGAACATGAATTTTCAACAAACAAGATTAATTTTCTAACCCTAGAGACAAATTTTCATTAAAATAAATAATTTTCTACCAAATAGTTAACTTTTCAACTTATGACGTATAAGTTTCCTACTTAAATGGAATAGTTGAATTTTCATATGAAACATTAATTTTTGAACTAGAAAAAAAAACAATTTTCAACCAAAAATTCAAGTTTTCAACCAAAGATGTGAATCTTGAAACAAAAATTTTTAACAAAGTAGTTCAACGAAGAAATTGAATTTTCAATCAAAGAAGATTAATTGCTAACTATATAGTTGAATTTTTAATCAAAGTGTACAAACTATACATCAATTTTTGACATAGATTTTGAATTGTAAAGAGAAAAAGCGAATTATCTATAAGACAGATGAATTTTCTACCCGAAATGTTGAATTTTGAACCCCATGACGTGAATTGTTAACGAAAAAAGTTTTTTTTTAACTGCGAAAGATGAGTTTTCTACCATGAAAGATAACTTTTTCAAAAAGAGATGAATTTTAAACCAGTTGAATTAAGCGAAAAAGGCTAGTTTTCAATAAAATAGTTGAATTCTCAGACAGAAAGATGAATTTCCAACTAAAAAATTAAATTTTTAATCAAATAAATGGATTTTTTCACCAGAAAAAATAACGTTCGCCGAAAAGACAAATTTTTAACAAAATAGATTAGTTTTAAACAAAAATGTTTATTTTTGAAGAAAAAATGAGAATTATTTACAAATCAGTTATATTTTCAAAACAGTTGAACCCTGAACCCAACCAGATTAATTTTCAACTAAACAGTTGCATTTTGAACAAAAAATATGATAATTCAAACAAAAAGATTAATTTCCTAAAAATGCTATAGTGAAATTAATTTTTAGCCAAATAGTAGAACGTTTAACCGAACAAGATGATTTCAAAACCAAAAATATAATAGCAGACTTTTCAACGAAAAATAGTTCAATTTTCTGACTGAGTTCTATTAATTCAGTCTAGATTTAAGCAAAAAGCTAGAAAAAGAGAAAAGAGGAGTTTCCTAAAAATAGGGGGTAAATAATTCTAAAAAAAGGAGAGTAGGGGAACGAGCGTGAAGTCTAAAATATGAAAATGTTTTTTAAATGTATTAAGTTGTCATTAAACTCTACAATTGCAGGGCCATCTTTCGAAAAATTCGCAAACTTTTTTCACATTGGTCGTCAGGAAGGACATGGTGTACGAATTCATAAAACAATAATCTAAAAATGTTATTGAAAAACATCTTGTCATTTATACAGTAATTAGTTCTCAAATATTATAGAATGAAAAACTACTAATAACTGCATTTTGTTATGATGGTAAAAGGCATCAAGTTCGAGATCAAGTTGCATATTTGTTTAAAAGTTGTTTGGTTTGGCAGCACTTAATTGTTTGTACTTGCAACCTAAAAGCAAAAAAAATACTATGATACTCAAGCCTAACCTGTCAACAATTTATTTCCCTCGTACCGAATGAGACATATCATAAAAGCTTGTAAATTTTCGTTGAAAATTAGAACAATTAAAGATTGAACTGTTTTGAAGCCAATTTTGACGAACTGAAGGAAACAGGGTAAGAACAGTGAAGAAATTCAATTTCTTAAAAATAATAGTCTTTTAGCGGATAAAATTTTGACCGCCTTGTCAAAAACACATTCTTCAATTTTTTTAATTAAAAAATAGCAAAAATGTGGTAAAAGACTGATTGAAAAAAATTGATTCTAATATTTCTACTAGTAAAAAATACTACAGAAATTTCGCTTCAAAGCTAAGTCGAGTTTTCCAGATTTAGAATTTTAAAAATTAATTAATGATTTTTTCATTTTCTTTTTCTTCTTGACAATGTCCAGTACACTTCAAAAAAACCTATTTCAGGAACTTTTTTTTTTAAACTGAACACGAATCTGCCTTCCATTTTTTATTACCAGGGGTAAATTTATAGATACTTGCAACTAAACTTTTATATAAAAATGTTGGTAAGAATTTCAGGGTGGCCGCAGGATCGAAAAACGAGGAAATTACCGAAAATTTTTTGAGACCGGAAAATGACAGTAAATTTATTTTTCGACCGCGAATTTGACAAATTTTTGGAATTGCTTAATTGTTAACTTGTTCAATTATGAAATTGTTGAGTTTACAAGGCATCATTTTAAAATCATTTGCTGTAAATTTTTTTTATTTTATGGCTCTATTTTCAAGCGTAAATTTTCAATTTAAAGAATTAAAAATTAAAATCGTTTGAAATAACAAATTTTTGATGAAAATCTTGTTTCGTTGATCAACTCTATATATAAATTAATTCATGATTTTTTGATTGAAATCTAGTTACAGTATTAAAAATTGAAAAATTATTAATTTTACACGATCCATTTATTCGATTCTAAATCCTATTCAAGTACTATTACAATGTAAAGTATTCCATTAACGCATTCAGTTGGAAATTTCATAATCTAAACAACAGAATCTAAACAATTGGAAACCGAATTATTTCTTATAAAAAGCCTTGGATCGTAATAATTTCAGAGTGCTAAATTAAAATTTTTAACTTTACAATGTCCATTGTTCCATTTAAAACAATTTTTGTTTCTAAGTGAAAGATTTGAAGTTTGGTGTAGAACTTACAATTAAACAATTAGAAATTCGGAACGATTTGATGTTAAAATAATGTAACTTTTAATTTAGAAAGTGTGCAGTTTAAAACAAAATGTTTAATCGTTCAAATTTTAGAGTAGTCGCTAATGATCACAGTATTCGACGCGACTGAAAACATCTAATTATTAGAAATAAAATTTTTAGCGTTTCTATCTTAAAATTGCTTAAATTGATATAATTTGGAACGTTAGAAGTTAAACTATTTTATTAAAAATTAATTTTTTTGGTTGAAGATTCATCGTTCTTGTTGCAAATTCATATCAATGGCGAAAATTGAACTAGAGTGTGAAAAATGAATGTTTTTGGTTAAAAATTAACTGTTGAACTGAAAAATTAACTATTTAATTGAAAATTCAACTTTTTGGTTGAAAATGAACTTTTTTGTTAAAAATTTATATATTTGAGTAAAAAATTCAACTATTTTCTAGAAAATTCATCTCTTCGACTCGAAAATTAAAAATTTTCGTAGAAAATTCAACAATGGGGAGCAAAACGACTTGTTGTTCACTTTTCTTAAATTAAATTTTATTCACTTCTTAATAAATATTCAAGAAATCGTTTTCAGCACATAACGTTTAAATTTTATGTCACAAGCACTTCTTATAGTGCCCGAAAAATGCCCCGAAAATGCCTAATAGCATTAATTTTTTCATGATGCATTTTTTGTATTTGATGAGTGACAAGTTTGGAAGTATATATTAACAAATTTCAAAAAAGTTCATATTGAGAAAAATATATTTTTTTACCAAATTATTTTTTAATTGTTTAAGCAATTGGTGTTTGCTTCAATTATTAGTTTTCTACCGAATCATGAAAAGCTCGTATTTTGTGGGATTAATAAAATAATGAATGAATCATAGAAGGAATATTTTCTGTTGGCAATATTTTGTAATTGATTAAAGAATTCACATTTGTTAGAATTTTTTTTCAGTATCGAATAATTAAAGATTGATGCTTTCGTGCACTTATTAAATATTTTGCCAATTTTAGGAATAACACTATGCTTGAACAATTAAGGCATGAATTCTTCATAATAAGCGATATGGTGTAGATTAAGAAACTAGAATGTTGTCCGCATTTCCAATAGAAAGTAAAAAGTGAATGATTAATTATTGTTTAAAATTTTATTATTGTCCTGAACCAAAAATGCAAAAAACGTCTTCAACCAATATTATCACTCCAAGCTTATTAAATGTGTCAGAATTACAAATTTTTCATGATTTGGAATGAAAACAAATATAAATTGTTCAAACTATTGGAAGAGGCTTTAAACGAAAAATATTATTTTCAAAATTCATTGACTGTTTTATTAATCTCAACAATGAATAATTTACCATTATTTACAGAAAGAATAAAAAACTAATAGTAATTGTTCATTTAAAATTAGTTCCGAAATACTTGTAAACCTGTTACGTATAGAATACAAAAAATTCATGTTGAGATAATTACAAAAAATCCCGTCTTTATCATCTATTTCATATGAAACTGATATTTTGCATTCTTGGGGATATTTTTCGGACAAAAGGCTAATATTTCAAGCCGGCAGGCTTAAGACTTATTGGGTGGAAATTATTTCTGGAACATTTCTGAAGCACCGTTTGAAATAAAATTTTTTTGAATTTTCTGGTTTTCATTGTTCGATATTTTGTACCCCTTAAAAAGTATTTCCAAAAATAAAAATATTTTTCAAAAATCTTTTGGTTAATAATATCGAAAAATAGAAGTGTAACTAGCGACTAGATTATTGTTGCCGAACATTTCGATATCGAATTCGCACGGTGTTTCTAATCAGTGTTATTCACATACAATTTGAAATCTGCCATAATAATCTCCATTTCCATTTTCATATAATTTCCACCACTGATTGCGGCATTTGAAGTCCTTTGGTACTGCATAATGAACCACCGTAAATGATGAGTGCTTATTGTGCGATTCAGGATCGTGGTGGGCAAAGATAGAATAAAATAAATATCTCGGTGGCCACTATTTTTATAATTTGCGTCTCCCAGCATTTCCTAGTTTTTCAGGTAAAAATACGTGATTCCCACCAGTGTCGAAAAAAATATACTCTGTTTGGAAACCCCACAGTTTTTAGGGTTTTTTAGCCCCGGGCAGAAACCCTTATAGTACCTACTTTTTTCCGACAAGAGGAAGTGAGGGGAACTCCTAACTCCTAAATCACAACTCACAACTCACAACTCTCAACTCACAAATCACAACTTACTAATCACAAATAACAACTTACAAGTCACAACTCACAACCCACAACTCACCACTGTCCACTTCTTGGGCCAATATTTCAGGGTTGCTCAAAAAATCCAATTTCGAAATTTCCTGACTTACCATGATTTTTCCCTGACCAATTTTTCATTCTCCCGGATCGTTCTAATTTTTCGAAGTACAAAAAATACATGAACTTACAACCAAATAGTTGAGTTTTTAACTCAAAAAGTGCAATTTTAAACAAAAAATGGAATAAGTGAATTTTCAATTAAAACAATTAAGCTTCAACTAAGAAAAAAAAGACAAGGAAAATGAATTCTCAATCGTCAAACAAAACAGACTAATTTTCAAACCAAAAAGAACTTTTAACAAAGGAGTTAAATTTTCGAGCAATACAGATTTTTCGGCCCATACAGAAAAAAAATCTTATAAAAAATGTCGTATTTTCAAGCTAAAAAGACAAATTTTCTGTAAAACAATTAAATATTCCACATAAAGACATAAATTTTCTACCAGAAGAATTCAATTCTCAAGTCAAGAAAGAATAGATTTCAACAACAAAAAGTAAATTTTCATCTAAAACAGATACATTTTTGAACAAAAATGGAAAAGTTACATTTCCAGCTAAAAAAATTAATTTTAAACTATGGAAGCGAATTTTCAATTAATTATTAAAATTTTGAAACAAAAAAATCAATAATTAATTAAAATGATGAATCTTCATCCAAAACAATTAATTTGCAACCAAATACTTGACTTTCCAATCCAGAAGATGAATTTTATACTAAAAAAGACAAATTTCCAAACAAATACAGGAATTTTCGTCTGAAAAGGTTACATTTCCAACTACAACAGAAAAAAATGTTCAACAAAATAGGTTAATTTTTAATGAAATAAATAAACTTTTAGCCAAGAATAGAATGATTAAAATTACAGTAAAAAAAATGTTAACGAAATAAAGTAAATTTTCTGCAAAATAGTTCAATTTTCAACCAAGAAGATTAAATTTCTATACAAAAGAGATAAATTTCCCATAAAAATGGAAAAGATTAATTTTCAATAGAAGAAGTGAATGTTTGACTAAAATGTGGTATATTTAACAAACGAATAAATTTCAACTGAATAATTGAATTTTTAACCTAAATGAATCTTTTTCTATAAAAAAATACAAATTTTCAACAAGATACATGAATTTTCAACTAACAAAGTTAGATTTTTAACCAAAAACAGAATATACAAATTTTCAACAAGAAAAACGAATTTTGAACAGATAAGTTAAATTTTCAACAAAAAAAAAAGGAATTTTTGAAAAAGATTAGTTGTAAACTAATACGACTACTCTTCTATCAAAATAGATTTTTAAACAAATATTCGAATTTTGGAAGTAATTTTTAAACTGATAGTTAAATTTTGTTTTGAAAAAAATTAATTTTCATCCAAAAAAATTTAATTTTAGACCAAGAAAAATAATTTTCAACAAAATAGTATATCTTTTAACAAAAGGAAAGTTTTTCATCTAAAATGCTTAATCATTAACCAATAGTTGTTATTTGCACTAAAAAAGATTTTAATTTTCATTTAAAACATTAACTTCAACTGAAGGAAGACGAATTTTTAATAAGATAGTTGAATCTTTAACCAAAAAAGAATAAGTTTCAACCTAACAGTTGTGACTTTTAGCCAATGAAGATGCAACTTCTGCCAAAATAGATGAATTTTCAAACCAAAAAGACGTTTTTCGAAGAAAGCAGTTGAATTCGCAATCAAAAACGATCAATCTTGCACAAAATAATAAAATTAACGTCAAATTCAGGTTGTCGAAAATTCCTGGACTCTGTTAGATTTTTCCTGACATTCCCTGAATTCCCCTGACCAGTTTCAAAAAATTCACTGACATACCTTGACACTTCCCGTTTTTCTGGAATTCCAAAGAAAGTTTATTTAGCAACAATTCACAAGATAAAATAGCGCGAATCATGCACTGCGGGAAATGTCCCGATACAATTTTTCTGTCCCAGCTTTATCCCGTTTTTCTCCTGATTCAACTTCGTCCCGACTTTCTCCCGATTCATTGGATTTTTGGAAGAAAATAATTTTTTAAACATTTAAGCACAACTTTTTACTTTTTGGCACTACATACATCATGTTCTTCAGTTCATTAGTTTCAGAAATGACACCTTACTACTTTTTTGTTAATAATTTGATAAAAAAATGCTTATTTCTTTCTCTCAATTTTACCATTAAGCACAGAAAGCATTAGAGAAATTGATAAATTTTTTTGAAGATTTTTGTAATGTATTTTCAGGGAGTGAGAGTCATTAGAACTTGAGTATTCTAAAATTATCGTGAAATAATGGTGCTATTTAACCTTTTACTTATCACGAAATAATTCAAAATCGACTGAAAGTTTTAAAACTCTATATCAGTATAGAAAAAAGCTTCATATGTAACACATACTTTGTCCTGAATAAAAAAAAATTTCTGCTGATATTTTTGCTATAATCTGCACAAACTAGCTGTAAATTCGATCTCGAGTGTTTTCACATT
Organism: Andricus grossulariae; assembly: GCA_011634705.1. Classification (NCBI taxonomy): domain Eukaryota; kingdom Metazoa; phylum Arthropoda; class Insecta; order Hymenoptera; family Cynipidae; genus Andricus; species Andricus grossulariae. Next base: position 12,997 of record JAABKJ010005889.1, on the reverse strand, counting down.
GTTCGTATTTATAATTATATGGTGCTCACTTTACGACCACTTTGCTTCCGGTTAGCAAATGTATTTGCTTCCTCATAGAGGAAGAATTAGTGATTTTTTAAATAATAGACAAACTAAATTTTCATTTTTATCAGATTAAAAATAAAAATTTACAAAAAATACAAAATTACAAAATATTGCAAACAATTTTAAAAATACAATATCAAATCAGACAAATCAAATTTTGTGTTCGGGAAGGTAATTTTCCGAGCTAGAAAAGGTAACGGAAAAGTTCTGTCGCACCCTATCCCTTTCTCAGCTTTATGATTTTTTTATAAAAATTGCCAAAATTATTTTATTTGAAAATTGATGATTAAGAAGTCTTTTCTATTCATGCATACACTTTCAATTATGTCGATGGAAAAAGTTTTTCTATATAAAACAGATCTTTTGCATATTATAAATGAGCATAATTTCCTTACTCTTCAACAAAGTGTATTGATATTATAAGTCAATCGATTTCCCTTGAACCAAGGAATCTTTTATATTCTTGCATCAATTTTGAATTATGTTAATGAAAAAGGTTTGACAATAAAAAACCGATTTTTAAAATATATAAATTACCATAATTCCCCTACTCTATGATAAAATATATCAATATTATGGGTCAATCGATTCGTCGCGAACTAAGGAATCTTTTATACTCTTTCATCAACTTTGAATTATGCTGATGAAAAAAGTTTTACCATAAAAACCCAATTTTTCAAGTATTATTGAGTGCTAAAAAAATACAATAAATGTTTTTGGGACTCCTTGAGGTCAGTTTTAAGATATTAGTGGTGAAAGTAAGCCCTCCAAATTTCATAAATTTATCTGAAACCGTTTTCAAGTCATCGTGTTCACAAAAAAGCGTGACATCCACAAACATCTGGTCAATTGCTTGGAAGATTATATTTGACATTTCTAAATTGAAGAAGGTTTAATTAAATAAATTAATTTTTTGTTTGAAAATGTTACCATTACAAAGCTTGCTCTATGAGGAAACAAAATTGATCGATCTGAATTTTTTGGACAGATAGTTGAAACGAATCGCTGCTTTTCGAGTGTCCAGTTCCAATCGACAAAACTGAATCATCTTGATGGGGTGCTCACCCAAATTGCTGGGCTAATTTCAATGTATAGATATAACCAATACCAGTCCCTGGCCTCATTCAAATTGCATAGGTCATAGACACATCTACACTCTACATGCATGGATAGTACAAACCTCTTTTCAACTTTACTACTTAACCACCCTTGACAATCGTTTAATCAACAATGCACTTGTCTACGCATTATCAACGAGAAATCTAGCTGTGCAAACGCAAAAGCGAACCGTTTGTAAACACGCCCTAAAGAGGGATGAAATTGATTTCCAGCGATGAGGTACTCCCCATTGCTATTTTACGTGTTTTTTACGATGAGACCACCTTCTTGAAACTTTTTTTCTCCAGACCGATAACATTTCTTACTACCACTTTCTTTATTGGATGCCCTTTTATAAATAAAATTGAAAAAGAATCTGCTTTTATTAAATTAGAGAACTTGCGGAACGACAATACTTGTAAAATATAAACATTGTTAATCAAATAAACGTGCAACCTTGATAATATTAGTTTTGGAAAATAAAATTTCCCAGTAAGAATAAGTATTAAGTTTTGCAAATGTACAAGTTTAAGATTTTATAATAAAAAGTTTACTTTATTTTTTAGGCAAGTTTTCCAGTTTTTTAACCTAATATTTTTAAGGTATCAAAAATGAACTTTACTGTTTATTTAAACTACTTTACATTCTTAGTATATAAATTCTCAAAATTCCTATTTATTTATTCCAGGCTTAACAGTCTTGAATTAATAGAGCCCAACAAGAAAATCTATCTATTTCTGATTAAATGGTCATTTTTTTCGGTCGGAAAGTCTACTATTAAATTTCTGGTTGAGAATTCAATTTTTTTGGTTCAAAATTTGCTTATTTTGTTTAAAACTTAGCAATTTTGTTGAAGAGTAATTTCTTTCAAGGTTGAAAACTTTCTTGTGAAAAATTAATCTCTTTTGTTTCAAAATGTACCTATTTGTTAAGTATTCAAGTATTTTGTAGAAAATTCAGCTATTTGATTGAACGTTGACCTACTTTATTTAAAATAATTGTTTGCAGTTCAAGATTCATCATTTTGGTTGAAAATTCATTTCTGTGGTTACCAATCTTTTTTAGTTAAAAATTCAACTATTTGCTCGAAAATTCATGTCTTTTGTTAAAAATTCAAGTATTTTATCGAAAATGCGTTCTTTTTTTGTTAAATTCAACTGTTTTTGATTTAAAATAATTTTTGTAGTTGAAATATCAACTAGTACATTTCTTGTTGAAAATTCATTTTTTTTATGTTGAAAATTCAAATCCTTATTGAAAGTTAAACTATTTTATTGACAATTAATTTTTTTTTTAAGTGAAATTTCATAATTTTCTTTAAAAATTCATCTCCTTGGCCAAAAATTGAATAAGTTTTTTTGATGAAAATTTGTTTTGTACGTTAAAAATTGAATTCTTTAACTAAAAATTTAACTGTTAGTGAAATAATTGTTTTTTTTTTAATTTCATATTTTATTTTGACATTTTAACTGTTTTGGAGAAAACTTAGCTTTCCGCTTGAGAATTTTATGATTTGAGTGAAATTTTTTTTCTTTATTCACTGAAAAATCTGCCTTGGTTGAAATGTCAACTCTGGTTGAACATTCGTCTTTTTTATTTGAAAATTCATCTCTTTGGTCACAACTTGAGTTTGTTTGTTGGAAATTCGCATTTTGGGTTGAAAATTAAATTCTTCAATTAAAAATTTGACTATTTGGTTGAAAATTAACCTTTTTGTTAAAAATTCATTTCTTTGTTATAAAATGTTTTTTAGTTATAAATTCAACTATTAGCTGAAAAACTGATGTATTTTGTAGACAAGTTAAATATTATATTGAAAATATAGGTATTCTATCAAAAATATAAGTATTTCATTGAAAATTGGTTTTTTTGTAGTTGGTAAATTCAACTGCTTTTGATTTAAAATAATGTTTTGTTATTGAAATATGAAATATTACATTTCTTGTTGAAAATTCATCTTTTTACGTTGAAAATTAAAGTCCTTGTTGAAAGTTGAACAATTTGTTTTTTTAAATTCATAATTTTGTTTTTAAATTCATTTCTTTGGCCAAAAATCAAAAACTACTTTTTTTGCTTGAAATTTTTTTTTTGGGGTTAAAAATTGAATTCTTCAACTAAAAATTTAACTGTTTGTTATTAAAATTTTTTTCTTTGTTACATATTCATATTTTATTTTCAAAAATGGAAATGTTTTGGAGAAAGCTCGTCTTTTCTGCTTTGAAATTCCATGATTTGAATGAAATCTTTTTTCCCTATTGACTGAAAAATCTGCCTTGGTTGAAAATTGAATTCTTATTAAACATTCAAATTTTTTATTTGAAAATTCATCTCTTTGGTCGAAAATTCTATTTGTTTGTTGCAAAAATTTATTTTACGTTACAAATTGAATTCTTCAACTGAAAATTTGACTATTTGGTTTTGAATTAACTCTTTTGTTGCAAAATCATATTTTGTTTTGTAAATTGAACTGTTTTGTAGAAAGTTCGTCTTTTTAGCTTAGAAATTCTGTACCTTCGAAGACATTTATTTCTTAATTTTTGGTTAAAAATGCAACTGTATGGATGCAAATTTATCATTTGTTCCCGGATTCAACTATGTTGATAACAATTCTGATTTTTGATTCAATTTAACGATTTTGATTAAAATTAAAAACATTTTCTTTGTTAAAATAGGAACTATTACATTTTTTGAGAATTCATCTTTTTTGGTGACAAATTCGTAATTTTAGTTAAAAATTCATCTCTTTTGTCAAAAATGGAAATAGTTTCTTGAAAATTTGTTTTTTGTTAACAATTTCATTTTTTTAACTAACAATCGAAATATTCCTCTGTTAGTTGAAAATATATCATTTTTAATTCAGAAATTAAAATGTTTCATTACAAATTCTTTTTTTTTGGTAGTGAATTATTCTTTTCGGTCGAAAATTCTACCATTTGGTTAACAATTTATGAGTTTCCTGGAAAATTCGTTGTTTTGATAGAAAATTTATCTTCTTATATGAATACTCAACTAATTGGTAAAAAGTTTATGTTTTGTTTAAAGATTCAACTATTTCGTTGAAAAATCGTCTTTTTTATTTCAATTAAACTGTTTTTAGTTGAAAATGCAAATATTTTCTGAGTTAAAATATCAACAATTACATTTTCTATAAAACAATCTTTTTTGGTTGAAAATTCAACTACTTGGTTGAATGTTGAACTACTTTGTTAATTAATAAGAAACAGTAAGAGTCTACTACCCCCCCCCCTTCCTCGTAGCATAACAAATTTTAACGGATTCAGTTAATAATAACCATGAAGTTTTTTTATATAATTACTATAATTTTCACAGAAAAAAATCAAATTTTCTTAATTTGATAATTTATAAGCGAAAATGGATAATTATACAAAAATTGGTCTTGGTCGCACCTCTTCAAAATCCCGTAGAAAATCTATAGAAGTTTTTTCATATAAATCACTACTTTTCAGAAATAAAAAATTTCAATTATATAATTTTTGAATAATTCATTACTCTTAAAATATTTGTTCATTGACAAATCATGAAATTTGTAGATTATCTCTCAAAGGTTGATTTTTCTTTTATCATTAATGTTTTTGGTGACAGTTCTTGAAATATTTTACTACTACCAAATTTGATTGGAAATTAATAATTGATATGAAAATATTATATAAGCTATATAATATATAAATGAATAGTAAATTGTATAATGTATAAAAAATTGAAAACCTCTTGTGAATAAATGTAAATGCTGGTGTCAAGTATTTTATCTTCATGCCTGCATAAATTCTTTAAAAATAGAATAACTTTCAAAGATCCTGAAATTATTATAAAAACACACTGAAGAAAATAATACCTTCTCATTAAAATCATTTATCTACTACGGTGCATATTTCGTTAAACAAGTGAAATAGGATAATAGTCTAGCGAGCAAATGAATGACCGTGTTGATTTAACGAAATTCCTCTGAATTCTAGTAATTAGATTATAGTTTATTGGATTTATTGGATAAATTGATGATATTACGTTAGTACTATAATCGATTCTCTAAAAGGTAATCAGTTTCATTTCGAAAGCTATTTTCTCCCTGAATACTCAGGAATAAAAAAGCACTATTGATTTATCGAAACAAATTTTTTGATGAGGACCCCAGATCACAAAAATATTCCTTTTATTCAACTTTTCAGGAAATCTAGAAAACATTGTATTAAATCCAAAAATACATCTTCGCAAAGTGGAATTTTTTTTCCGAAAAATAAATTATGTAAAATAACTTTTTTATAAAACCTGCACCCTTGCATATTTCTGAATGTGTGTACATATCCTATGAAATAATTATTAATATTTACTACAATTTCAGACAATTACAGGGCACTCTAAAGCACGATAAAAAAAAAACCCTTAAAGAAAAACTTCTAAGCGTTTTTTTAAACTGTGATAACCAAATATGAAAAATAACATTCTCAAATTCAAACTAACTGTTTCAGCAGCGACAATTACAAAGAAAGTTAACAATAAAGTCGCCGAGGCTTTAAAAATAAAATATATCATAATTATTTTCCGGAAATATATTTTTGACAAATATCCCAAAAATTTAGGTAAAAAAATTTTTGATTCAGTCCGGAGTGTAGTGAACATTGCGAAAAGGTTCGTTCATTCAGAGTTGATTCAGTAAAAAAATAATTTTCGTTTAGTTAATAACAAATTTTGTCGCCTTATAAAGTCTTCTAATGAATGTAGGTCCTTTCTGAGTAATGGGCAGTCGATTTTGTAAGAAAACAACATTCATTTGTTGACAAATGGTCAACTTGTCAATTTGCTTATAAAATGGTGTATACCATAAAATATAAAATTATTATTGCTCAATGAAGTGTCATAAGCAAAGGACTTTTATAAGTTATTTAAAACTGATTCTGTTGAAAAACCGAAATCTAGCAGTTAAAAATTGACGAAAATTCGCAAATTGGATCAAAATTGTAAGTAAATAGTTGTTGAAATAAAAGTTTACCAAGTTATTCTAATAGATTCCTGAATTTTTAAATTTATTTAACGGATAAAATTAGAGAAATTTTGAGAATGTCTTAAAGGGGAAAAATGAAACTTAGCGAGATTATTATTAATAATAAGAATAAAAGTATTGATTTATAGTACTATGGGTGTAATTATTCATGCCTATTTCATGCGTACTTTGCCTCCTCATAGATATTGAATAGATTTGCTTCTTCAGAGAGGGAGAGTTTTCTCTAACAAAGGAAAAAATTGAGACTTTCTACATTTTTCAAACATATCTTTATGTCTCACCGAAAATCCTATTTTCAGAAAATCAGAGAGTTCATTAAAATTGCAATCGATGTATTCTGTTATAATGAACAATTTTTCAAATTACAGTAGTTTTACATTCCAATTAAAATAAAGTTACATTCATGTAAACAATGTAACCATTTTTTAAAACTTTTTAATTCGCTACTGGTGGATCAAAAATGGTAATCGAAAGTTTGTCAATAGGTTAATCCACGCATCTCGAAGACGCTAGCAATTATATTAAAAACAATACTCTCATATTCTCTTTAAAAAAAAGCGTCTCAAAAACAAAGTCAATAATTTTGTTAAGAAATTTAAAAACAATATTAGTAGGTCATGGTATGTCATTCAAGATTCTTCGATTGGGCAACCGATGTGTTTCGAAGACGCGAACAAATATATCATATACATTAATGTTGTATTCCCAATATTAAAAAAGTTTTTCTCCTATCAACAACCTAAACAATACATTTTTTAAATTTATAAATCGGTATTGCTAGATTATAAGAGGTCATGGAAGTTTTGTCAATAGGTAATTTCACGTGCCACGAAGACGCGAACAAACATGTTAAATACAGTACTGTATTATTCCTAATATAAACAAAGTTTTTTATATAAACGAAATACAACCAATTTTTTTGAAACTTTATGAGGCGGTACTTTTGAGCGATAAAAGGTTCAACAATAGTTCGATTGATGCATCTTGATGGCGCAAACAAATGTACTAGATGTAGTGTCGTAGTATTTATAATATCAAAATAGTGTTTCTCACACAAGCAGAATGAACAATTTTTTTCTAAGTTCATAATTCGGTACTAATAGGTCATAAAAGTGTGAACAATAGTTCTATCGATGCGTCTCGAAGACGGGAACATATACACTAAATTAAAAACTTCTGTACTCTTGTCAATTCTATCATTCAAAAAATTTAGATATCTACTAGAATTAATTAGCAAACTTTGATTTCAGAAGCTATGTAGATTGTTCTGATAACGTTTTATTTGGCGAAATTTTTTTCATTGTAGATTTTTTTGGTGAGATAAGATTAGTCTTTGTTCTATCCGGAATGACTAAGCAGACAAGTTTCATTCCGTCTCTTCGGCGTCGCATTTATGACAATCATGCGCATGTATTTAACGACTAATGAGAACAGTAAAGTTAGCAATGAAATAGGATTAACATGCTCGTAAACCAAGTGAACAATAGTAGGATGTCGTTTTTACTCAGAGGCGCTCCGGAATTCTCCTAGCAAGAAAATTCGGCTAGAATATCTCGTATGTCGCAGTATTAAATCGGACGCTGCGTATCTCTATCCATCCCCTTTATTCATCCCCTAATTCATTTAGAGGTCCATTTACCAAGCCTCTAATCTGGAAGCTTTTCACTATCTGGAAAACTAGTAGCTCATCTAACTTTTCCACATGTTTATCTTTTTTATCTTTATAGGAAACAATATAAATGAAATAATTAAACATCTGAACTTCAAAAGGATGATGAAATTTACGGCAAAAGTAACGTTAGGGGCCCTTCAAAAACTACGTCATGCTATTTTGAACACATTTTCCACCCCTCCACTTCTTCGGCATGGAACATCACACAAAGCTTGAATTTTTTTTTTCTTTGATTTCATTTGATGAACACCTAAGAGAGCGTTCAAATATTACAAAAATACACCCGAAACGTTGAATTTTCAACAAAAAATTCATTTTTGGCCAAAAGAGATGAATTTTTAAATCACAAGGACGAATTTTCGAAAAACAGTTCAATTTTCGACCACATAACTTTAACAAAATAGTGAGTTTTCAACAAAGTAATTAAACTTTCCATAAAATAGTTGATTTTTTACCAAATAGCTGAATTTTCAACCTACAAAGACTACTTTTCAAAAACATAAATGAGCTTTTAACCAACTAGTTGAATTTGCAGTTGAAAAAAAAAACTAATTTTCCACACAAAAAAACAAATCATGAATCGTATGAATTCACTGGCAAAAGAAATTTTTTAACAAATTAGTTGAACACTCAAGCAAATAGATAAATTTTCAAGAAAGAAGATTAATTTTTTATCCGAATAGACGAATTTGGAACAAAGTTAAGTTTCCACGCTGCAAAGTCGAATCTTTTATAAAGCAGTTGACAATTATAAAAGGAAAAAATAGTTCTGAACAACAAAGTTAATTTTCAATCAAGAAAGATTAATTTTCTACAAAATAGTTGAATTTTTAACTAAAAAGAATAATCTTTTATCCAAAAATTGAATTGTTAACTTTTTAGTTTAGAAAACTATTTAAAAAAAAGGAAACGTCTACACGTATTAAAAAAATATGGCTGTTCCTACCAAAAATTGTGTGAAAATAGCACCTTTTCCAGCTCTATTTGTACCGACGACTAAAAAACGAATTTTCAACAAAAATACGAGTTCAGAAACAAATTTAAAGAAAAAAGTAAATTTACCGCTAAATAAATGAACTCGGCCAAAAAGACGATTTTTCTGTATTAAACAATGGATTATTGATAAAAGAAATACTTAAAAATTAAACGGCACACATTGCATACATTGTATGTTGCATCGAATAAATTTGTATAATAACAAATTTGTGTTATCAGACCCACAGTATTGTAAACTAAAATCAACATTTTCACGGTCTACTTAATTTTAATTTAATTAATTAATGTTATTTTGAAGTTTTGAAAGGGAAAAGCTTCAACTAATCAAAATATTTTTCAATAAACTTGTACCTATTCCTAAAATTAGGATGAATTTGATCAAATTGATTATTCAAGCATGCTTCAGCTGAAAAATCATTCATTCATAGTGACAAAACAGTCGTCTAAAAAAATGAATCAGTCAATATCGATGACTGAATAAAACCTTCACTTAAAATGGCTGATTGATAGTAAATAGAAGTGTCTGATTCGTCTACAGTAATAAAATAGTAAAATTATTTATAATTTCAAATTCTTCATCAGATTCCTAAATTTTAATAGATAAATAAAATTAACCACAAATGACTGGTTAACACATTGAAAGTTACGTATTAGATCAATTAAAATGATTTTTTCAAGCAATCAAAGTTACTGATTACTTAATTCAAAATGACTGATATAATAAATAAAAGTTAGAGGTAAGGTCATTCCAAATTATTGTTTCAGTCAGTTTTTTATTTAGAATTAATGGTTTTTTTTTGTTCAAACATCAGCTTCTATAATTTTGTTAGGAATTCATCTTGTGCATTGAAAAGTCATCTCTTAGGTCGAAAACTAAATTTTTTTAAATTCAACTACTTAGTGGAAAATTCAAGTATTTTGTAAAAAATACTCTTTTTGGAGAAAATATGAATGCTCTCTGCGCAAAATTAATTTGTTCTAGAATTCCGCTACTTGAATAAAAGTTAAAGTGCTTTCTTTAAAATTCATATTTTTGTTAACGTTCATCATTGTATCTGAACATTCATTTGTTTGACTAAAAATTTTATTTTGCAATTTTCAGTAGAAAATTAATAGACGCGGTTGAAAATTAATCGATTTTAGATAAATATTTAACTTTTTGCTAAAGAATTAATTTTTCCTAGTTTGCAAATTCATCTTCTTTCATTGAGAGTTGAACTACTATGTTGAAAATGCATTCTTTTGTTGGAATATGCACACAAAATGCATTGTTTATCGTTTACAAATGTAACTGCTTGGTAAAATGTTTAACTTCTTTGTTGCAAATTCATTCTTTTGATTAACGATTCATCATTTCAATTGGAAAGTCATCTGTTTGGTTGAAAATTTGCCTAATTTTTTGAAATTATATTGTTTTTTAAAGAAAATTAATCTTTTTTTGTTAAAATTCCACCATTTGGTTGAAAATACATGTACTTGACGATAAATTGTCTTTTTTGGTAGAAAATTAATCACCTTGGAGCAAAATTAATTTTGTCAAATTAAATAATCTACTTGGTTGAAATTGAACTACTTGGTTTAAAAAATTTTATTTTGGTTAATTATTATCATTTAAGTTGCAAATTTATATGCTTGGTTCAAAATGTAACTTTTTGTTAAATTCTTTTCTTATTGTTTGAAAATCGATCTTTTTTAGTTGATAATTCAAATATTCCATTGAAAATTCATGTGTTTGCCGAAAATTTATATTTGCTAGTAGAAAATAATCTTCTTGTAAGTAAATAAATTTATTTTGCATAAAAATTGAACTGCCTGATTGAAAGTTGAACTGTTTTGCTGAAAAATTCATTTTCGGGATGAAGATTCAATATTTTAGTTTAAAATACAGTCTTTGGTTAAAAAATGTTCTCATTTATCTGAAAATTCAACTTTTCAGTTGAAAATTAATAGTTTTCGTTTAGGATTCATTACTTTAGTTCATGATTCATCTCCTTGATTAAAAATTCGTGTATTTGGTTGAAAATTCGTCTTTTTCACAAGAAAATTAATCCTCTTTGCGAAACACTTTTTTTTAAATATTATACTACTTGGTTGAGAGTTGAACTGCTTCGTTTTTAAATCATTTCTTTGAAATATTATTATCATTTCAGTTGAAAAACATCTGTTTGGTTGAAAATTCAACAATTTTGTGAAGAATTCGTTTTTTTTGTTGATAATTAATCTTTTTCTTGTTTTAAACTTCAACTTTTAACTTTTAAGTTAAAGGTAAAACTGCAATAGATCATTCAAAACTATTTTTAACAATAAAAGAAGGTTTCGATATACACGCACCTATATATTCAAGTGGATCGTTACCTTTCATATGCTTGAAAGCAGTAAGGGTAAAATAGTTCTATTGTGGTCCAAAATATCAACTTTCTGTTCGAAACGTTATTCACACGATAAATGTGCAAAAAGCTCAGCGAGAGGAAAAGGAATGTCGTGAAGTAATGAAAAGCGGACTAGATTTAATAAAAAGTTTATTTTCCGCATGGGGATTGAGATAATTGTGTTCCAGGTACATTCGTACGATAATGAGGTTATTTGGATAAGCGAGAGAGGGAGAGAGGCTTCCCGGAAATAGAGGAGGGACTATGCATGTATACAGTACACACACTGGCTTATCGAATTTGGCGCTTTGGTGATCCAATCATCCCAAGTCGCTGTCATGAAATTGCCTCCGTACTCTATTCCACCTCCGTGGTCAATTGCCTGCGTCTTTTCCACTGGAAAAGAAACTTCGCTACATTTCGAATTAAGCTAACCTACCCTCTAAACAATTTTTCTCATGAAATTATTTTCCTGAAAAGTTAGCTTAAGAATTTGCAGTAAAAGGAAAAGAGGAGTACTCTTAGCTGGTTTGCCTAATTAGCAAGAGCTATTTTGTAGTTATATTATGGCTGCAAATCAAAAATAATTAACCTACTTATAAAAAAAATATATCACCAAAAACATCCACACTGCAAAAAATTCCACCAGGTCAAAAGCTATCGATACAATTACCATAGTTTGTGAAATCAAAGTTTGCCAAATAATTCTATCAGATATATCAATTTTAACAAATTTTCAGATTGCTGAAATTACACTAAAATTTTGAGAATTTTTCAAAGGGGAGAAAATATAAAAACTTATCGAGATTATGATTTTTTTTCAAACTTGTTCTCGGGTTGAAAAGAACCCGGTTTTCCATCATAGCCAAAAACTAAGTCAAGTGACTGATGAGGTGAAGATGTAATTAGATAATTTAATACGTCTTATGAAATCATTTTCGATGATGTTGTAGGTACAAAATTAGGAGCATGGTGTAGTTCGCAGTTCTTCTATTACCGCTGTTATGCTTACGCAGTTGCCGCGAGTGTCGGAGGTGACACCAGTCGCCTCTGGATGCTTTATTAGAGCTACCATGTATCACTATATAGATTTTTAGTCGTTTGCTTCCTGATAGTCCAGGAAGTTTCTTACAATGTGACAGGTGTTTGATAAAACTGCCTTCTGAGCTGCTGCCAGTATCCTACTTAATCCTTAATGTTCAAGATGTTCAGGGCAGCTTGCGTGCACATTGCCTGTAGCCAAAATTACAATAGGATGAATGATTGCATATTTCACATTCCTCCATATTGTCTTTACATCATGCCTTAGCTCGCTATACTTGTGGATTCTGGTTGTATAGGTTGCCTGCAAATTTCGGTTCAGTGGACGAGCAATGGCGATGATGTAGACTCTTTTACCTTTTTTTTCTACCATTACGATGTCCGGTCGATTGGCTCGGATGTAATGACCCGTCTGGATAGTAACATCCCAATATAAGATGTAATTTTTTTTTCTAAAACGAGCATTGGAATGTATCCATAGAAAGGCATCCGTTCTGTTGAGAGTCTTAGGTTTAGGGTAAGTTGTTGATGTATAATGCCCACCACATCATTATGCATATGCGTATATTCTCTTTGAGCCATTACGCGACAACCATCAATAATTTGCTCGATGGATTCGTTGGTATCTCCACATAATCGGCACCGGTAAACCACGTCTTGTTGTAGCACGTGTTTGCGATAATTTCTGGTGCTGACAACCCTGTCCTGTATCGCAATAACGAATCCTTCCGTTTCTGG
>JAABKJ010005888.1:0-22519 GCA_011634705.1 Andricus grossulariae | reverse complement strand
TGGAGTGTACCCTGTTAATCAACATAACCATAGAAGTACCATCGGAAATGTAGAAGGCGATTTTCCAGACCCTCACCATATACATATAGTAATGCAACATGACCGAGTGTATGCATCACATTTAGTCCATGTTTAATCAAGGAATACGAATTTTCATGACCGTCTTTATGAGGATAAATTCCGAATTTATCTGATTTTATTTTTTCCATTGCACTATGTAGTCATGGGATGGATCAGACTTGTACTCTTCACGGCGGACGTGACGATTTGAAAGTGCTGTTAAATTTATTTTGTGAATGCAAAACATGTTTTTTCTATTAATAATGATTACAATAAGGGTTAACATAATAATTTGCGAGAGTAAGAAGTATGCTTTTATTTTATAATTATAATTTTTCTTCGTTTAATCACAATCTTCTGATGTTAATTATTTAGGATACCATGTTTGTCAAAATAATGATTAGATATACTTTTTGAGGCTAGAAATATAAAAATTCGAATTCAATTGTTATTCTTCTCTATATTATAAATAATCAAATAGATCCATAATTACCAGAATTTAATAATTATCTTATTGATTTCATTGCTTCACTAGTTTACATATAGTATTTACAGAAGCGCACTGACAATTAATATTATTTCAAAAATTTCAAGGGATTTTAGGAATTTAAAAATAATGTAATGGAATTGCAAAGAATTTTCCAAACGACCCTACAAGGATTTTGAAGGATTTTATAAGACCTTCGAAGGTTCAATACATATTGAAGTTTTCTTAAAATTTTATAACATTTCTATAAATTTGAAAGAAATTCCAAAGGATCATGAGGTTTCGTAGTATTGTAAAGATTTGAAGAGATTCAATTTCAAAGTATTTCGTATGGGATTCGTAAGATTTGCGGATAATTTATAAGTCACATAGTGGTCAATAGGGTAGCCCATATTTTGCATTTTATTTTTTTATTTCTATCTCTCACCTCCCAATTTTGTTGAAATGCTCGGAAAAATTATGTTCAGATTTGAGAAAAATGCATTTTTATTTTTGGGTGACTCAAAAACAATGAATTTTCTTATTGATTTACCATGGGGAAAATGCAGCTTTTTCTTAATTTATCATTTAAACGTGATGATATGTTACAAACAATGCCTTGATAAATAATTCCTTAAAGAAACCCCTATAGGTGAAAAATTGTCATTTGACATAATATTGTTGTATTATAACGCTTTTTTAAAATATTTTTTTATAAACAATCATTAGTTGGTGATTTAAGAATACTCAGTAAGCTTTTTACTAATTTTCGATTGCTTAACCAATTTGAAATTGATTAACCATTTTAATTTTTTTTGTAGAATGCGCAATAGGCTGTTTGAATAATTTAACAATCATTTGAATAATACACGTTTGTGCAAGTATATAGTTTACCCGAGAAAAGCAGGAAAAACATTTTTTTTCACCTGATTTTTGACAGATTGTGTTATTTTTATGTATTAAATGTTCTCTGAGAATACTCTTATATATTTAAAAAAATTGAAATTTTGTCATTAATTTTATTTCGCTTGAATATTTTATTTTGACCATGTTTCAAAAGACTCAAAATTGTGTATGTACTACTTAGTTTTCTGAGAATACTACTGAATGACCTACACGTTTAAGCAAATTAGGATTGTTTTGAACATGTATTTTATTTTACTGATTTTATGTGTTGTTTATTGGTATATTGAAAAAAATTATTTTGACAATTAAAATTTGTTCAAGTGTTTCCAAGTATTTATATAAAACAATTTAGTAATTGACAATATCAAAATCTTTCGAAAACTTGGTGAGATAAGATGTTTCTCCTGCTTTTTCTAGGTAAACTATATACTTTAACTAACACGTTTTATTGGAATAATTTAAATAATTTCCAAAATAATCAAAAAAGAATTCCGAATATTTCATTGCAATTTTTTGATTGTGCAGATTTTCTGTAGTTCCCAGAAAAATCCTAATTATTTCAAAAGATTAAAAATTTTTCTTCTTTCTGAAAGATTTTGAAAATTTTATGAAAATTTCGTGCTAGTTGAAAAGATCATTTAATTAATTAATTTTGCTACTTTTTGCAAATTTTAAAATTCCTCTTGCAATTTGAATTTTCGTAGAATTCAAGAAAATAATAATTTTTAAGGCTGTGTCTAGTCGTCCCGAAAAATTGAGGAAGCCGGAAAAGGGGAAAAACTAGTCTAAGATCGTGAATGTCAATCCTTCGAAATTATTTTTTTAATTTTGTAGAGTATAATTATTATGTTCATTAATATAATCATTTGTAATTGGAAATCAGTTAAAGTTGTAATAACAATTAACAATCATTAAATTTCAATGTTATAGTTTAAAAATCAAGACAAACTGTTTTATATTTATACTATACTACCTACTTTATAACTATATTCCTATATATTCCCTTTATTTAGTTATTTTTTTTTAATTAAACACATAAATTTTTTGTCTTTTGTTTGAAATTGATATCCCAAATTTTGGTTGAAATTCGTCCTATTTGGTTGATGTATCAACTATGTTACATTCTTCGTTGAGAATTTATTATTTTTGTTGAAAAGTCAACTAATTGGTTGAAAGTTCATTTTTTATTTAATTCACATTTTGAGTTGAAAATTTACCTGTTCATGTGAACCCCAAACTATTTTTATTAAAATTTAACTATTTGGTAGAAAATAAAGCTCTTTGTTGTCAAAGCATATATGCGTGTAGAAAATTCAACTGATCTGTGAAGGATTAGTTTTTTTTTACTTCAAAATTGACCAATTTTTTTTAACATTTATGTATTTTAATACAAATTTATCTGTGCTGGTAGAAAATAAACTTTCTTGGATAAAGATCCATCCTTTCTGTCAAAAAAAGTAACTATATTGTTAAAAATTCATCTTTTTTTGTTGAAAATTCAACTACTTCGTCGAAAGTTGAACTAATTTGTTCAAAATTAATTTTTTTCAAGATTAAACTTTTTAGTTGAAAATTCAAGTTTTTTGTTGAAAATACTTTTTATATTATTCGAGCTACCTTCAAATGATGTTAATGTCAGGTAATAATGTTGTAATATGTTTTGCACAATAACATAATATCTTACTTCATTATAGTACATTTAAAAAATATTTTAGCTTTTGAGAATTATTTTAATCCTAAATAGCTGAGTTTGAAATGGGTCAAAAAATAGAATGTTGAATGAAATAAAATACATAATTATATGAGTTAAAAAAAAACTTTCACTCCTAGCGGTAGCATATTATAGAAATTAGGATTTTAGGAGATTAGGAAGTATGCTATTATTTTTGAAGATGTTTCATCATATTTCATCACAATCTTCTGATGTTAAACATTGGAGATGTTTTGTTAATAACAAAAAAACAAGAATATCTACTTTACGAATTTTCTCAATAGTTTCAAGGGACTTCACAGGATATCAAATGATTTTTATGGGATTTCAATACATATTGAAAAATTCTAAACATTTTATAATATTTTCATTGAAAGAATTTCCCAAGAATCAAGAGTTTTCGTAGAATGTTGAGGGCTCGAAGATACTTACAAATATTTTAGGGGATTTCACAGAATTTTAACTAATATTTGAACGCCAGGATATGTGACAAGTAATTCTGCGTTACTGTATATTGTTCAGACCCACTGTAGTGGGTCACCAAGAGAAACCTATAAGTGACAACTTTGAATTTTACGTGAGATTGCAGTTTATTAACGCTTTTTTAGATTGATTTTTCTATAAAAAATCATCAAACAGTAATTTGAGAATACTCAGTCATTTTGTTACTTTTTTTCAATTATTTAAGCAATTTTAGTTTGATTATTTATTTCTTTTGTAAGTCGCGAAGTGAACCTGTTTTTTAGACGTCATGAAATCTTACCTCAATGATAAATACAAAATGATTCATTAAAATAATTATACAATAATTATTTAAATAATACGTGTTCGTTTAGGTATATAGTTTACCTAGAAAAGGACGTATATACATATTATTTCCCCAAGTTGTCAGAAAATTAAAAAATTTCTAGGTACTACTTCATTTTTAAGAATAATTTCGAATGTTCAAACAAATTGAGTACAAACTTCCCTCCTCAAATTCTAAATAACAAGAAAAAACAGCAATTGAAGAACTCAGTCGGAATAAAGACATTATAATATTACCAACATTCAAAGGCAACACAACAATAATAATAAATAAAGAAGACTATAACAACAAAACCATGGACCTTCTAACTGACGATACATATAAAAAACTTAAAAAAGACCCAACAAAAACAATAGTCAGCAAAACAAAAATCGTTCTAAAAGACTGTGAATTTGACAGCGAAAGAGTATCTGAATTAATACCTACTAATCCCATCTCTCCAAAACTTCACGAACTCCCAAAAATTCACAAAAACAACATTCCGCTCCGACTGATCGTCGGAACAATAAACTCATCAACTAACAACCTAGCACGCTCCCTCACCAAAGAACTAAATCCTTTCACAGAAAATTATGTCAGACACGTCCAAAACTCTTATGACTATATCAAAAAGATACAACAGATTCACATTCAATCCCCAAGACATCCTAGAGAGTTTCAACATCGTATCTTTCTTTAGGAAAGTACTTATCTCTGACACAATTGATATTATTGAATCCTTTGCAAACTTTCCCTTCCATCTCATACCTTTGATAGAACACTGTCTCAATAATACTTACTCCTCTTCTAATAACCAATGCCATGAACAAACCTCAGGAGCAGCAATGGGATCTCTAATTTCACCTGTAACAGCCAACAGCTTTAAGGAACATCTAGAAACCAAAATCTTCAACCAGTCCAAGCTTATATCGGAATTTCGGTGCCATTACGTTGACGAAACTTTTTTCATCTGTAGACATTGACTAGATGAACTACACAAGTTTTCCGATTTCATCAATCGATTACAACCTAATATCAAGTTCGCCATGGAAATTGAACAAAACGGAAAGTTGCTTTCCTTGGACTTACTAGTTTACAAAAGATCTGATGGCACATAAGATCATGAATTTTACAGAAAAGCCACACATACAAACTGATGCCTACATGCCATTGCGATTAGTCAAATGATATGCGGTTTAATGTAGATCAAATGACAAATCTAAGGGTGTTTGATAGGAAAAGGTGAAGTTTTAATAGTTTCTTGGAGCAAGTGTGCAAGACAAATTTGGTATGTTGTATTCTTTTTTTCAAGAGAATCTAACTTGTTTCATGTAGAATTGATTCGGATTGAGATTTTCCCAAAATGGTTTTCAATTTGTAAGAAATTTGGGAGGATGTTGTTGTCCCAGCATCGTTTCAAGAAAGCTAAAGAAGTTAGTGGCTTAGCTTGAGAAGACTTGAGCTTACTCAAAAGCCATCTCAAAAGCAATCTGTCATCAAATCTCTTGTATACAGAGCTGTCTCCATCACAGAAAAAGATAACTTACAAAAGGAATTACAAAATGACAAACAAATCCTAATTCATTTTCAAAGATCCTATTTCCAATACTACTTAAGATTTCACAAAATTTTAAAAGATTATAGAAGATGCTTTTTCAGACTTTTCTCTTCAATTTCAACGGTTTCAATGTGTTTCAAAATATTTCAAGAGATTTGTGATTATTTGAAGTAATTACAATATACTTCAAGAAATGTTAAGGAATTTCATGGGATTTCAGATCAATTTGAAAGAAAACATTGAATTGTTAATGAATTTTTATTTTTATTTTTACTTTAGATAAACCACCATACAAAATTTAAAATTATTTCAAGCAAGTAATAGATATATTATAATTAAAAAACATCGTACTTTATTAGAGATAATTTTCAAAATATTTAATTTTTTTAGTGCATAAAATTACCAGCAACCTAATTTACACTCAGTTTATTCTGTATTTCTATTCTTAATTTGTATGCAGTCAGACAGTAAAAACAACCTTGTTATGTGCACTCGAATCTGCCAAATTACAGCCTAATACTTCTTGAATAAAATGAGGTGCATTAGTATCTAAAAAACATAAAAATATAGTTGAAAAAGGCAACATGAACAGTTATATCTAAAATGTGTGTAGATAATTGTCATTTTGCTATTATGATGCAATAACTTTCAAGTCCTCTGGGTCAATTGAGATCTTATACTAAAGCCTGCTATGTGACATAATTTTTCCGTTTGCAAATTGAAATATGAGGCGATATTTGGCGTTGCTTGTTTAAAAAAAAATACCTTGAAAGATAATAAATGATTTCAATTTTAGTGCTTGCTGCCTTTGAAATGTTACCTTGAACACGTATATAATCTGTAATCATTCTGAAGGCTCTATAGGTAATAAATTTACCAACTGAGGAAAACTCTCACTGCTAAGATCAACCATCATTCTTGTTCCACTATATTTCTTTTAACGAATAAACAGTGAGCTGTAATTTGGTAAACTCATAAAATGTAGTATGCTAATTATATTATTATTACGCTGATTTAGTTATGCTTATCGTGTAACTTTATCCAAAATTCTTGAAACAATTAGCTTTCTGTTCTCTATCATAGTGTCGACTGAAAAAATATGAATATTCATACTGAAGTTCTATTCCTTGCATTAGTGGGCGTCCTGTACTTTAAACGTAAGTGTAACATAATATTAAAATTATTGGGTATGATAAATATGACACATATGTTCTTTCATGTGTTTACTTGAGAGCTTCTAATCAGAATTGTTCGTTCCTAAAGTTTGCAGATTTAACTTTCAAGTGTTTTTCAATACAACGTTATATCCAACATGGCTTTAATTGATTGTAATACATACCAACTGTCTAGTATAACGGAATTTCTTCATAAGACTAACCCATTTCCAGCCTTTATTTCCGTAACACAAGACAGTGCCTAATATACTATCAAATCAGAAATATGCTTTACATTTTCCAATTTAATGTTGGAAACCTAAGAAACTAAACAACTTCAAACTGGATGCACGTAAATTCTGAAATTATATGTAAACTGTTTTTTTCCCATTTGTCTCGTAAATTATTGATTGCAAAAAAAAATGTAACGTACCATAAAAAAGAAGTTTACTTTGTCAGTTTGAAGAAATGACAAGTGCTATTAGAGCACGTATTATATTTTTTCTTTAAATATAAAATTAACCAAATTCCACACTATAATGTCGCCATACATGACATAGATTGCCTCTATTTTGCGGATTAGAAAGATATTATTAAAAAAATTCTTCCTCTCATAATTTTAATATTTTCATGGATGTTAATTTTGTTTTCGTATCAGAAATCTTATCTCTCTCGATATATGCTTGAAGCTTTTTATTTGCCTATGCTAAGGAAAAAACGCATGTAGTCTAATAAACGCCTATTTTTGAGAACAATTCTAAATCAAAGTGAAGATTTAACGAGGTTGGACACACGAAAAGATATGACTGTTTAAGGTTTTTCTGTTTTTTATCATAGTAGTGTATGTATGAAGGTATCCGTTATTTCTGCGGAGACATTAGTGTAAATAATAATAATAATGGAAAGTGTCTTTTCAGAAGTGTAGTTTATCGTGCGAAATGCGTATCTGATCTAGATGTTTTTCATTTTTCCTAACAGTCTTTTTTTTTAATCAAATAATAATGTCACCCTTCTCCGAAAAAGGCACTTCTCGTTTCGTAAGTACATGGTACATTCTTTTTTAACCTTTGATTGTTCAAAATTTGACAATTTTAAGTTGATACTGCACAAAATCTTTATAAATTGATGTCATGTTCTTTCTTACAAAATTAGTTGCAGGTGGAATTACAGGATTTCCTCCGTTGGAAGAGGACACTATTTTCGTAACAATGTGGGACGGCTCTACTTATCGTGGAATTATAGCACGCAGAGACAGCAAATATGTACCCAGGTTCCTGACGCCAAATACACAGTTTCCTTACGATGCCTATTATATACGAACAAACCAGCTGCATATTTACGCTTTTGATCTCCACCAGGAAACTCCACCTCATATCCGTAACCCTGATCTTCATACTCCAAGGCACAGTTGGATGAAGATAGGAAATAACGAACTGTATTCAGGGGACAATTTTGAAGAGTACCCTGTAAATGAACATCAACATAGAAGTAAAATCGGATATGTAGAAGGCAATTTCCCAGACCGCAACCATGTATATATAGCAGTGCCGAACAAGGGGGTGTATAGATCAGTTTTACACTAGCTGTAATCATAATGAGAGTGATGGGATGGATTAAGCTTTTAGTTTTCCAGATGAACGTGACAATTTAAAGAGCTGTCAATTTTATTTCGTGACTTCATCAAATGAACTGCAACCAAATTTTCACTTAGTTTTTTCTATGTACTTTTTCTGTATGCATATGCATAAGCAGTATGAATAAGAATTGGGTATACATTATGTAAATTAATGAAAATTTTCAAAAAGTTGATAAAGGTTAGTTGAATTACATGAAAGAATAAATGGGGAGTTATAAAATCTGTAAAATTTGAAAACCTATAAAATGTTTCGAAACATATCAATTTTTGGGACATTTTTGGGAAATTTAGAAAGACATACTCGGAATGAACTGAAACTTCAATTGTTGAAAGGCATACACCCGATGAAGGTAAAGGTAAATTCTTGGGCTCAGAATAAAGACTGGTTCTTTGAAATGGTAGAGAAGGGAACGATCTTAAAGAAAGAGAATCGCGAGAAAATATGAATGTGAGAAAGCTAGGTATTTTCTGTGTACCTGAAAGAAAGATAAAGGAATGCGACATTAAAGATGTAAAAAATGGGGAGTTAGAAGGCGGATTTGAAATATGGTGAGGAGTAAAAAGTGAATTACATGGTAGCCAAGGGGTTGATTCAATTATTATGAATAAGAGAGCAAGTTGATGGTTGATGGTATTTCTTCGATCATGGTGAAAGAATCGTCCTACTAGGAGATACGAATGGATGGGTTGGTGTGCAACATCTGGATACAGAAAGGGTGCTAGATTATTTTGAGGATCAAAAACAAATGGTAACAGAGACAGACCAGTTGGCTTATATTCAGAAAGCTGTTGAGAAATGATGCGTTATGCCCTTATGGCTATTTATTATATTCATGGGCAACTTTCTAAAAATGGCCCTCTTCAACGAAGAAGGTGTGAATCTCTGGACAGTGAGAGTGCGTGAGTTAGCGTTCGCAGATGATAAAGTTGTTATAGCAGAGTCAATTAAAGATTTGCAAGAAATGTTGAGAAAACTGTATACAAGTATGTAAAACATTGGGTTAGATCAATCTAAAAATCTATACGCCCATCCCATACGCACACCCATTACACCCATCCACACCGAGTGAGTCAAGCTTACGTCGAAAGGGTTATGGCTTAATGGTATAATAATTCTCTAATATTTAAACGCCATTATATGTTACAAATAATTTTGTGTTGCAGTATTTTGTTCAGAATTCATCAGAGAATAAGCAGCAATCATTCATTTTGAGAGTGAATGACTTTAAGTCACTCTTATGAGTCGCAAAAAACCCGATAAGTGATAAATTTAAATTTTACGACAAGCTGACATACAGTTCAAACCAAATGACGTCACAAGTGTTGATAGAGAAGATACCGTCCTCAATCAACTGGGTGAGGATCCTTTTTTAAAAAAATTCTCTAGCGAGCCAATCAATAAATCAGTCGCTCAGCTGTGGTAAAAAATAATACAAGTGGGTCTCCGAAAAGAACAGCGAAAAGAACTCGCTGACAAATATCCTTCTGAAGCGAACTGCAGCATGATGTCTGCACCAAGTCGCGGTTTTTCCAAATATTTCCACATATTTTCAACTTTTCGTTGAAGATGAACAATTACTAAATTACATTAAACAGAACTAATTTTTTAAGTAATGTATTATTATTAAGAATAATATTCTCTTAGATTAATGCTAGAAAGTTCCATTTTTTTTTTAACTTTCCACCTTTGTCCACTTTTTTATTAGAGTGAGGTCATAATTAATTATATACAGCAAACACAATTTTTGAATAAATTTATTATAATTTTTTAGAATAATGCTAGAAAGTTGCAGTTTTTTCTGAAATATTCAACTTCTTGTCTGCTTTTTACACATAGTAAGGTACAGAATAATGCAATTCAACAACCATAATTGTAGAAACAAATTATTATTGTTTATAAATATCTTTGATCATTTTGCTAAGAATCCTTTTTTTCTTTCAATTTAATTGGTTGAAAATTCCTCTTTTGGTAGGAATTCCATGAATTATTTGAATTTTCATGAATTCCTTGAATTCACGTAAGATGAAAATTTTTCATGTTTGCTTATCAAGTTCGATAAATGAGTTGCAAATGACGAGTTCTGGCAAGAAATGGTTCGAAGAAATTATGTACAAATTTTTCAAAGCTTAAATTCCTCCAGAAACTTCTTGACATATTTCGCGTAGTTTGGCTCAAAATTCGAATTTTCTATTTCCTTTCAGTAGTATTTAGAAAAATAATACTAAAATGACAAGTCCTATTGAAAAAGTATTGAAACAAAATTTTGCATAACATTTTTGAAGCTACAATTTCTGCTTGCAACTTTTTTCTTTATGTTAGGCTCAAAATTTGAATTTTATGTTTTCCATCTGTCGTCGTTTGGCGTGCAGTTGGAATATTCAACTTTTGCAAATTATCTTCGATGGATGAAATCATAACCGTCGGTGAAAGAATGCTGTTTAACGAACTTGTTTGACAGCTCGATTTGACCCGTCCATTTCTCCGAGAGTTACCGTGTTTACGGGCATACAGACAGGCATACAGGCATAGAGCCGACCAGACACCATCGCTAAAACTTGATTTCCGACTTGAACATGTAAAAAATTTTGTTTCAATTTTAAATTTAGCGCTTTTTACATTATTTCAGCCAGCTTTACATGATCCTTGAGTCAGGTCATAATTTTTCACATTTCTAAAATAATGACAGACCATCACACTTCGTTATGGTTAATTTAAAAAATATTTAATTTGTATATAATCCTGTAAGTTAAAAAAAGACTCTCACTACTCTTGGTAGTATATTATAACACCTAAACACAACTCAGGGTAATATTTGAATTTAACCCACACTTACAGGTAAATGCATAAAATTACCTGCAACAAAAGTTACACTTAGTTTTTCCTGTGTTTTTATTTTGAAATTGTATGCAGTAAAACAATAAACACACCCATGTAATATACACTCGAATCTGCGACATTGACGTCTAATTCTTCTTTAATGAAGTAAGATACATAAGTATATAATAAATATATAGGTACATTTGAAAAAAGAAGGAAATATATTCAAATATATATAACATGTGTGCAGAGAATTATAATTTTGTGATGATGATACAATAACTTGTAGATACTCTATGTTGGTTGAGATGGGATGACGTAGTCTGGTTACAAGTTTCACAATACTTCCCTTTTCGACGAACAATTGGGTGGTACTTTGCGTTGGTACAGATGTTAATGATGTTTCGATAAACTTGACTCGATTATGATATGCAGCCCTGAATAAATAACTATATTATTTTTACTAAGTAATTGAACGTGAGAGACTGATGATGAATATCTACTTATGACGATATTTGGCGCTGCTCGTTTGAAAAAAATTTAATGAAAAGATGAATAAACTATTTATATTTAGGTGTTTGCTGCCTCTCTCTTACGCAATCTTGAACATCTATTGTAATCTCTAATAATTTTGGTGGTTCTATGGGCAAAAAATTTAACAAATAAGGAGTACTTTCACCCTGGAACAAGTCCTAAAAGTTAGTATATATAGCATACGCTTATCATATCAGTTCATACGAAATTCGTTGAACAATCCGATTCGTTCTCTATCAGTGTCTACTGAAAAAGAATTAGGATTTATACTGAAGTTCTCTTTCTCGCGTTAGTGGGTGTCCTGCACTTTGAACATGAGTGGAACATAATATTAAAATTGTTATGTATGACGAATATGACATGTATGTTCTCAAACGTATTTGAGCTCTCATTTGATAATAATTATAATTTCTTGTATTCAACCCTCAAACAGCACACTAGTGCGAATTCGCACCTAGAAAATTTTCATTTTGCTGAAATTTACGCAGGCATAGCTGCAGCAGCTTATCCCCACTATATTAAAGATATATGTGGAATATGCGTAATATACGCTAGATGTTTATTATATGTTCGATATGCAAAATATTTAATATTAATATTACAAAAAACCAATTTGCACTTGTGTGCCGCTTACGTATGCTAGGTTGAAGTGTGCCGTTTGGGGGTTAATTGCGATATTTTAAATTAATGATATTTCGTTAGACAAAATGATAATTAGATTTGCTTCTCAAGGCTTAAAAAATTTGTTTATGTAAAACAAAGGTAAAATAGCAGTTTTGTCCACTATATATGAACTGTATTTGATTTTTTCACCTGGGATTCCTTTTCTTATTATTGTTTACGCTCCACTAGTTTGCATATAATATTTAAAGAAGCTGAATAAGATTTAATATTGTCTCGAAGATTTCTAAGGATTACAAAATGTTTAGAATAATTTAATGGAATTGCAAAGAATTTCCCAACCCTATGAGGATCTTAAAGGATTTTCAAAGGAAGAGATTGTTAGATAGATCGAGAATTCCCGTATTGACTCTTTGAATAACACTTTCGTTCCGCAACAATACTCCGAACCAGGTCGCTGATCAACAAAAATACAAATAAATTACATATATTCAGATGAACTGTATAAATGTTCAAAACTGAAATAGTAAAACTTGTATTAAACTTAAAAAAAATTAACCTAAGTGTGAGAAACTATCTGTATGAACAATACGAGTACAGCTATCTTTGAATCATCGTTGCTTTTCCAACAGTTACATTCACATATTCTTATTATTCTTTTCTCGGTTTGCATCTGGGTACTTTGTTATTTACTTTACTTTCATATACTTGTTTTGTCGGTAGTTCATCTCTCATTCTCTCAACGTGCCTGAATCGTCTCAATGAATTTCTTTCACGTATGTCAACTATTGTCTCTTCTGGACCACATTCTTTGAGGATTATTTCGTTTCTCACTGTGTCCATCAGTTTTTTCTCGTAAATTGTGCGCAGACCTTTCATGCCAATCGCGTTTATTCTACTCTCATCCTTCTCTTAGTAGGTCGCAGTCTCGATACCGCACATCACAGTAGCTGTAAATATAGAATTACACATTTTTCCTTCAGATTTGACTGATATATTTTTACTTCTGATAATGGTGAGTTCAGCTCTACCGATAACCTTTTTCTGCTCGTTTGTACGCCTATCGAACTTTCCATCTATCTTCCCACCCTTAGTAAATAGGCTAACACGATATACGTGCTCATCAACTTCTTCTATTCTCTCATCGTTCAGGACAATGATGCATATTGTTTCCTCATCCTTTCCTCCAAACACTATTATTTGTGTTTTATTTACGTTAATTCTTGAGGCCTATATTCTTCATGATTGTATTCAGTTTGCTCAACATTCTTGTCAAGTCTTCGATTGACTCTCCCATAATAATCTTATCATCTGAAAAAGCTAACCCACGCACCTTCACTGTCCCGAGAGCCAGAACTTCTACGTCAGAGATGACCACTCTTAGAAATTTATCCATTAATATACTGCAGAGCGATGTTGACATAACGCATCCTTGCCTAACACCTTGAATAATATCCAACCAGTTACTCAGTTTGCTAGTTTAACAACTGTATAGAAAACTTTTTCATTTACTATCAAACTTTTTTCTGTAATCGTTCCCAAGCTAAATATTGGATCCCTACATGATTTTCTGGGCATAAATTCACGTTGGACGTGTGACGAATTTGAATTTTAAACCGGCTCAAAACCGGCTGCCTCCAATGTTGTTCCCACGAAACTCAAACTATAAACATTTGACAATGGCGACTTGCATTCTAGCAAATCGGGAAAGCACGATCGAACTACAGTTCAGTAATCATTATTTTTCCACTACCATCATTCAAAATCAATTGTCAATAATTTTATTATTGTTCTTTGTATAAAAAAGAGTTTGGTGAGCCTAGAAAACTTCAGAAATTTTTTGGAATTTTTGTCGTAAGTTATTCTTATTTGGTAGAAGTTAAGTGTAAAAGTAGTTGTTGCTGCGAATATTCCGCGATTGTTTGATAAACTAAGATGCCTAGAGTTGTACTTTTTCAAACACCCCAAAAACCATTCCTAGGAATTTTAGCAAAAAAATTCCGAAGTGTTTTTGTGTAAAACCGCCAATAAATTTGTTGATTAAAAACATTTACTACAGTCGTTTTCAGATATCTACAAGTTATGATTCAAAGATCACCAAAAGATAAAAGAACCCCCGAAATCTACCATTAGTAATTGTAATGTAACAGTTCACAAGTTACTCCATGTAAAACTACCGAAAAATTGTCAAGTTGAAAAAAGTCACTACAGTAACTTTCAGATAACTACAACTTATGTTTTAAACCCCATAATAATATTAAACAACCTTTGAATTTCACCTTTAGTACTTTTAACGAAAGAGTTCTGTAGATACTTTATGTAAAACGGCGAATAAATTTTTTATTTGAAAAAAGTTACTACAGTACGTTTTAGAAAACTACAAGGAATGCTTCTAATCCCATGATAAAATTAAACAACTCGCATAATTTCACCCCTAATACTTTTAACAAAACGGTCCAGGATATGTTTTGAACTTTATAATAATATTAAAGAACCCTTAGATATATAATTTGAAAAATGATTGACTATTTCGAATAAATAATCTTGGGAACTGTTTCACTAAAAGTAATAGGAGTGTATTTTTGGATTTTCGAATATTTTCATGGGGAGGGAAACATAACCTTTAGTTCTCACAAGGAGACTTGTGTGAATATTTGTAATTTAAAAACTTATTGCGTGCTTTCCATAAAAAATTTGTACAATTAATTTACAAAAAGTACAGTAGCTGTATTTTAGGGGTTGCTTCATATTATGATGGGGTTAGAAACATAGATTGGTGTTTTATAAAAGTGCACTTTGTTATTTTCTTTTTACTCAAAAAATGTGTCGGCTCATTTACATGAGGAAATTTGAGAACTGTTTCGTTTAGAGTACTAGGGGTGAAAGTTGGAGTCATTTCACATTATTATGAGCTTCAAAACATAACTTGGAGTTTTCTGAATGCGAATTTTGTGACTATTTTCAATTAAAAAATGTATTAGCTGCTTCACTATTAATTTTTTTTCATACTTCGTTTTGTTTGTCCAATAATTTCTTTTTTCTATTTTCAATGTTTTTTTAAGGATTAAAAGAAAAACTACGCGTCATATCAAAATAAAAGGTTGAAAAAGAATTTGTAGCTCTTTTTTGGGTGAACAACTTTTGTCTATTCATTTTTTTCCTAGTGTCGTTTATCCAAAAATTTTACAATTTCTAAAAAAAATTTTCAATAAATCCCGCCCAAATAATACTGTAGAGAATCGTTCAAAATCAAAATGGAGCCTTAATCATGAGGATTCAATGGAAAAATCAAACTTTTTTCTAAATAGAAATCAAAAACTAAACCTCTAAATAACTAGGGTCAAATGAACCATTTTGACCTAAATAATTTTTTTCTGATGTACGCTTCGAAGCCTCCGTAAACATTTCAGGAAATTAATAATAAATATATTTCTCTCCATTTATTATTGATTATTGTTTTTAGCCATTTTCTCATAGAAATCCACTTGAATTTATAGTGAGGCCATCATTAGTTAGAATTAACAAGCAACGGTTTTATTGAAACTTACTTTTTTGTTTTTAAAAATTCGTCTTCTCGAGATGAAAAGTCATCTATTGTGTTGAAAATCCCATAGACATTTTAACTTGTAATCTTAGGAATTTGAAGTGTTTCGTATTGAATTAAGTATGGTATTTACCATGATTTGTTCAATGAATTTGTTTTCCTTTTTTCTTGAAAATCAATCTATGTTGGTTGACGTGACATGACTTAATCTATTCATAAGTTTCACAATAATATTCTATTGTTTTAAGAATGATGAAATTTTTTTCAGAATCGCGGTCTTATACTAAAGCCTGCTGCGTGACTTTATCTGGCGTGACTCGATTGAGAAAAAAAACTCAAAAGATGAAAAAATGGTTTCAATTTAAGTCTTTGCTACCTATCATATGCAAGCCTAAAGACGTATTCTAATCTTTGCTAATTCTGAAAGCTCTATATGCAGTAAATTTAACAAATGAAAAAAAAACTCTTTTATATGAGATTGGCAATCCTTCTTATTACACTTTACTTGTTCAACGAATAAACAATTAGCTGTTATTCGATAGAAGTTATAAAAATTAGTACATATAGCCGCTGCTTATCGCGTCAGTTCATGCGACATTCCTGAAAAAGTCCGGTTTCTGTTCTCTATCATTGTGTCGACTGAAAAAAATAAAGATTCATGCTGAAGTTCTATTCCTTGCGTTAGTAGGTTTCCTGCATTTTGAACGTAAGTGTAAGATAATATTAAAATTATTATGTATGATGAATATAACATACATATTCTCAAACATATATTTTTTCTTCATACATGAAATTTACCTATTTCCAAAATATGTTTTTACTACATAGAGCATATACTGCAGTATACTTTCCTCTCGAACAACTATGATCGATATTTTTTACCCTTGTTCGAAACAGCACAAATAAGACTTACAGTTTAACAAAAAATCTTTAACACAAATAATGAAGAGACCAGAAAATAATTTCAAACTCAACCTTTCAAAGTTTATCAATTTCAAATTTGACTCCTCGAAAATTAGGTTATTTTCGAATTGAGCAAACATAGTCTTTAATTTGTATTCGTGAAACGTAGATAAATATTATTAATAGGTGCATTAGGGTGAGCCAAAGAAACCAAATTTTGAAAATCGAGAACGTAACATAAAATATACTCTTGAATGTTTAAACGAATTGAGACGGTCATAAAAATTCATGTTTTTTACATTCCAATATTTATGTGGATGACGTTTTTTCGCGTATCAGGAAATCTTAACTTTCTCGGTACATTCTTACAGCTTTTTATATCCCAATGCTTGGAAAATAATGCATGGAGTCTAATAGGATCCTATTTTCATGAACGATTGTGAATTTGAGTATAGTTTTTTGTTTGGAATGCATATCTGATCTAGATTTTTGTTTCCAAACATTCTTTTCATAAATCACACAGAGAGAAACCTGTTGCTGCTATGCTAAATAATCTTCTGATTTTTACTTTTATTATAACCCACAGCAATCTGAAAAATACATTTCTGTATTCCTTGAAATGCTGCTTTGCTTTTATTCATAATTAGACTAACTGCTTGAGTATCATATTAATGACTTCAGACCATAGTTGAAATTCGTTTTTAACTCTCCATTACCTGTAACTCTTCTGTCACATCCTTTTTCCTTTATTTCAGGTACATATGAAATATATAGATTCCTTACATGCATTGTTACTCACTATTGTCTTTCCAATTAAATCCGAGCCTACTATATTGTTCAAATTATTCCTTGTTTGTAATATAAAAATTCGTCGCAAGGTAGTGAGTCCAATTATAAAGTCAGTCTTACCCAACTTCAGTCATTCGAAGGCGAGTATAGGGAAAAACTTAGAACTAGTACTCAAATGAAAAAAGTAATCTGTCGCATCCCTCGTCGCTCTTCCCTGATTTCGAAAAGACAGTTTTTGTTTCGTGAACAATAGTACATTCTTTGTTGACCTTTGGTTTTTTAAAATTCGAAAAGTTCAAGTTAACTCTCTACAAAATCTTTATAAAAAATATTGTCAATTTTTTCTTATAAAATAAGTTGCAGGTGGAGTAAGAGGATTTCGTGGATTGGGAGGAAACACTATTCATGTAGTAATGTGGGACGGCTCTACTTATCGTGGAATTATCCAACCCAGGGCTAGCACATATGTACCCTGGTTCCTTAAGCCAAATTCAGAGTTTCAGACCTATGCCTATTATATGCGAATAAAACAGGCGGAACAGTTCCCAAATTATGCTTTAAGTCTCCAGAAGCAACGTGCACCTCATACTCATAACCCTGATCTTCATATTCCAAGGCATTGTGTGATGAAAATAGGAAATAACCAACTTTATTCAGCGGAGAATTTTGAAGTGTACCATGTAAATGAACATCACCATGCAAGTTCACGCAAAAATTTCGCAGGCAATTTCCCAGACTACAACAATATATATATGACAGTGCCAGACAAAGGAGTGTATATATCAGTTCTAAACTATTTGTAATCATAATGAGAGTTATTCGATGGATTAGGCTTCTAATTTTTAAGGCGAACGTAATAATTTCAAAGAGCTGTGAATTTTATTTTGTAAATTCATAAAATAACCTGCAAGAAAATTTTCGTTCAGTTTCTTTGATTTTCATGTTCTGTAATTAAATGCATAAACGGCATGATTGAGAATTGACTATATGGGCCAAAATCAAAAGGTCGGAATTATTCGATTTTGAATGAAGTACCAAAAGGTATTTCAGAATAACATAAAAACTCCTATTTCTACTCATTATTGATAGTCAGTGTAAAAATAATGATTTTTGAGATTAAGAAGTAGGCTCTTATTTTATGATTACAATTTTTTGTATTTTATTACAATCTTTTGTTGTTAAACACTTGCAATATTTTGTTAGACAAAATAAAAATTAGATCTTCTTCTCAAGTATGAATTTTAATCGTCTCAAGAAAATTTAAAGAGATTTTCACCGACTTTTTAAGGTGTTAAGCTCTTGCAACGGATTTCAAAGAATTTTCAGGAATTGAAGTATTTCAAAAGGTTTGAGGGACTTGAGAAGTATTTTCAAAGATTTCAAGAGATTTTGAGAGATGCCTAGTAAACCAAAATAATTGAATAGGATTTCAACATTTTTCGAAGTATTTACATATATTTATAGGGATTTCAAAAATTTTAACGTTATTTCTCAATTTTTCGAAGTGTTTTACCGGATTCCACAGAATTTCACGTGAATCGAGGCATTTAAATTATTTTAACAAACTTCACATAATTTCCCAGCTTTCAAAATAATTTAATTGATTACAAAGAATTTACAAAATTGTCAAGGGTTGTCAAAGTACACTACCGTCTTAATTGTCGTTACGACTTGCAAAAGTACAATTCAAAATTACTGCTGACTTCGAAACGTGAATCATCGTTCAAGAAAGGAGCAAGAAACTTTTTTAAAAACTGTTAGGTAGATCCTTCAATTGCGCGTCGAATGACTCCTAATAGAGATATTTTTGTCCTCTTAAAATGTAAGAAGTTTAAGGAACGTGCAACAATTTCTCCAATTTTGTATCTCCAATTTAACTCATGACATGTCCCAGGAAAGTTGTAGCTAAAGTCTAATACCACACATTCTTTGAAGTTCCATCTGTAATTTAAGCCGATATAACTTAGTAGATCTTCATGGGTTCTCGAGATACGACTAAAAGGGTCAAAGCAATTCTGAGCTGAGTTTTTTCTATGTTATCATTTTGAAATTGTATGCAGTACAACAATAAATAAACACAAGCATGCAATGTTACTTGAGTACATAAAATAATCATTAAAAATAGCAAAATATCGTTGAAAAGACAATACATACAACTATGCATAAAATGTGTGCGTGGATAATTCTAATTTTATTATTATGATACATCAACTTGTAAGTACTCTATGCTGGTTGAGGTGACATTAGATGTTGATAATGTTTTTAAAAACGTGTATTGAATATTAAAAACAATCCTAAATAAATAAATATATTTTCTCTAAGTAGTTTGCGCGCCGTCAGAATATGCTTGCGCTGCGGGAAGACATTTTAATGTAATAATGTGAGAAATAAATGTAAGAGACTGGCGATGAACATTTTCAGATTAAACGCTGATATATATTTAATTTTAAATTACACATTTTTTGAACAAGAAAAATGTGCTGCAAAATCTTTATTATTAATTATACCATTAATGTACATTATTTTAGTCATGTAAACAATGGAAGCCTTTTTAAAGATAATGGTGGATTAACAAACAGTAACTTCTGCTTAAGGATTTTTCTACTTGGGCGATTTGTAGCATTGCTCGTTAAAAAACAATACTATCTTACGAGATAAAAAAATGATATAAATTTTAGTCTTTGTGTCTATACCATTCAATCTTGAATACGTCTCAATTGAGATAACCAATCGTTTTTATTCCATTATATTTATTTTAACGAATGAATTATGAGCTGGTATTTCATGCAGTCATAAAAGTTAGTACATATAGCCGTCGTTTATCGCATCAGTACACACGAAATTCCTGAAGAAGACCGATGTCTGTTCTCTATCATTGTCTCTTCTGAAAGAAAAATGAAGATTCATACTGAAGTACTATTTCTTGCGTTATTGGGGTTTCTGCATTTTGAACGTCAGTATAACATAATATTAAAATTATTATGTATAATGAGTATAAAACGTATGTTCTCAAACGTGTTCACTCAGGAGCTTCATATTAGAACTGTTCATTTCTGAAGTTTCAAGTTTCAACAGTAAAAAGTTTTCTCTTGATTCAACGTTATATCCGACGAGGTTTGAATTTATTGTAATATATACCAGCTGTCCAGTGTAACGGAATTTTCCATAACACTTACTCTTTTCCAGCTAAAATTACAGAAAATTCCGTAATATTACCCCTGGCGCTATACTTGACCGGTTATCATTACGGAATGTTCCTTAATACAAGAGAATACCTGATATACTCTATAAAATAAGAAATGTGCTTGACATTGTCCAAGTTAAAACTAGAAATCGCAAAAATGAACAATTTCAAACTGTATGTAACGTACCATAAGAGAACGGCCCACTTTGTCAGTGCATTAGTGTGAGCGAAAAAAAATTTGAAAATTGAGAACCGATATATCTAGAAAAGTAGTGCATGGGGATCCTAAAATGTATAAATGACAGGAAATCGATTATAATTTGCCTATACTTTTCGGATTAGAAAAATGTTGATAAAGAAATTCACATTTTCGTAATTTTAACATTTTTGTAGGTGACAAGTTCTTTTCACGTATCAGTAAATCTTAACTGCCTTGATACATTCTTACATCTTTTGATTTGTCAAAGCTTAGAAGTCAACGCATGCAGTCTAGCAGACGCATATTTTCAAGAAAGATTATAGTTTCGGGTGATGATTAAAAACTTGGCACAGATAACGTTGGATCCAAAAATATATATCACAGCTCAAGGGTTTTCTGTTTTTTCATATATATATATAGTAGTATATGTATATATGTCTCCGTTATCTGTGCCAAAACTTTAATGTGAATAATAATAATAATACTGCAAACTGTCTTTTCCGAATTAGTTTCGCAAAATCTGCATGAATTAATTTTAATTTTTTCTTACAAAATTAGTTGCAGGTGGGTCAACAAGCTTTCCCCCATTGAATGACGACACTATTCACGTAACAATGTGGGATGGCTCTACTTATCATGGGCCTATCGTAGCCAGGGCCAATACATATGTACCGTGGTTCCTTAACCCAAATTCAGAGATTGATAGATATT
Organism: Andricus grossulariae; assembly: GCA_011634705.1. Classification (NCBI taxonomy): domain Eukaryota; kingdom Metazoa; phylum Arthropoda; class Insecta; order Hymenoptera; family Cynipidae; genus Andricus; species Andricus grossulariae. The sequence goes on along the minus strand of JAABKJ010005888.1, from coordinate 938 downwards.
TATATTATATACGAACGGAACAGCTTCATCATTATGCTTCACTTCTATATAATTTTCCTCTAATTCAGCCTTATAATTCCAATCCGCATACTCCAAGGCACGCTTACATGAAAATAGGAAATAACCAGCTTCATTCAGCCATGAATTTTGAAGTATACGATGTCAACGAGCATCAGCATACAAATACGAACGGAGGTGTGGAAGGTAATTTACCACTCCCCAACTATATATACATAAGAGTGTCGAACAGGGGAATGTACAGATCAGTTTTACAGTAGTTGCAATCATAATTAGAATCATGAGATCGATCAGGATTGTAATAAAATTACTTGTAACACAATTTTCACTTATTTTGTTCTATGTCATTGTTCTGTAATTGTATGCATGAACTGTATAAATAAGAACTGTGTATACGGGCTAACATCAAAAGGTCGAAATTATTCGTTTATGCATTAAGTTAAAGAAGGTATTTCAGATTAACATGAAATATCTTCTTTTTTATCCATATTAATTACAGTAAGTTTAAAAATAATAATTTTCGAGATAAAGAAGTACGCTCTTATTTTATGATTATAATTTTTTGTATTTTATTGCAATCTTCCAAACTTAAACATTCACATTATTTTGTTAGTCAAAATACCAATTAGATCTTCTCGAGGGCTTATATATCAAAATTTTAATTAAATTGTTATTCTTCTTTATATTACAATTAATTAAATAAATATGTAATTACCAGAATAAAATTCGTATCCTATTTATTTTGTCGCTCTACCAGTTTGCATATCTATATATAATTAGAAACTAAAGGTTAACAAGCACCGCAGGGTCCCACTGGGAGCAACTGTTATCTAAGAAAAAATTGCATCGGCTCCCAGTAGGACCGCAGTAAATCCCATTCATGGCCACGTCTCACAACCGTGAGATGGGTGGTCACAGGA